>CAUYQV010153740.1:0-12223 GCA_963574575.1 Galagoides demidoff
CGCCTGTGGTCCCAGCTACTTGGGAGGTGGAGGCAGGAGACTGGCTTGAGCCCAGGAGTTGGAGGTTGCTATGAGCTGTGATGCCATGGCACTCTACCCAGGGGGATAGCTTGAGGCTCCATCTCAAAAAAAAAAAAAAGACTTACTACAACAAAATAACAAATCTAATGCAGTTGCATTGCATGGAACATAATATAATTGTAACCGAAAATTTGTAAATTGTATCGATTTTTATAAATAATGTTCTGTCTTTATAAGATTCTAGAATTGTATTAAATGGTTGGAATGTATTAAATATGTGTTAAATATTAGGTCATTACATCTGATTTCTAAACAAAAGTTTAGTTTATTATTTACATCTTAAACAAGAAACAAAACAATTCACCGAAGTATGTACGTAAACTATGTTTTGCCATCCTAACGTTATCTTGTTTATGCCAGCAGCCCAGAAGCCTGGAGAGAGTGGCGATGAAATCATAGGCGGTGTTTTCCATAGTTTGTTGAGACTGAATATTTTTCCTTGCAAGAAGTGGTCTAAGCCTTGGAAGAAATGCTAGTCAGTGGGTACAAGATCTGATGCTATGATGAACAAGTTCCCAGGTTCAGCTTGAACAGTTTGAACAATGACCTTTGTGTGATATGTGGTCAAGCACTATCTTACAAGAGGATTCCCTGTCTCTACCCACCAATCCCAGCTGCTTAACTGCAAGCACCCTCAACATTTTGTCTAATTGGTTGCAATAGACATCCTCTGTGATAGATTGACCAGGTTTCATGAAGCCATAGAGAATAATGCCAGTGCTGGACCATCAAACAAACAATATTATCTTTTTTGGATGAATATTCGGTATTAGACAAAATCATCTTTATCCAACCATTGTGCCGAAGGCTAGTGATTGCCAAAAATAATCCATTTCTCATCACATGTAAGAATATGGTGTAGAAATGGTTCACCTTTATGTTGTGATAGCAAAGAAAGCCAAACTTCAAGATGATTTCTCTTCTCACGCTCACATAACTCAGGCTGTGGCCATCTATCAAGCTTCTTTACTTTGTTGATGTGTTTCAAATGGCCCAATACTGTTGGAATAGTAACATCGAACGTTGCTGATAATTCAAGTGTTGGTTGAGATGGATTCTCATCCACTACTGCTTTCAGAACACCGCTGTCCACCTGGGTCTCAAGGTGCCCAAATGGCTCTTTTTCACAATCAATACCACCAAAACAGAACTTCTCAAACCCTTGACATACCATGTGTTCATTAACCACATCTTTGCCAATCACTAGGTTGGTATTTCAAGCTGTCTGCCCTGCATTGATTCCACTGAGGAGTTCATATTCAAAAATAACACAAATTATTGACTTGCCATGCTCCACAAAAATTGCTCAAAAAAATTGAAAGGTAATACAAGCCAAACAGTGTGTTTGAAAGAATAAAGATGTGTCTTCACAATAAAAATAAAACAAGAACTTACAACTACCTTGCCACAAATCAGTTTTCAGGATGCAAACCTAATAAAGCCCAATTTATGCCCACGGCAGGGTAGCTAGAAGTGAGTTAAGAAAATCTCCCTGCTAAGTAGTCCTACTTTGAATCTGGAAACTCTGACATTAACTGTGCCCTTGCCAACTGATTGGCATCAGGTCTGCTTGTCAACTCTACAGCGTTTCTGCCAATCCATTTACCCTTTGCTTCTCCTCAAGGACCCTCCTCTCGCCTCCTCACATGCCTCCTCCTTGAGCCTCACTTTCAGCTGAGTCTTGCTTCACTGATAGAATTAAAAAGAATTAGAACAGCTTGTTCATGACCACATCATGAGCCCTTTAATACTACAGACTTCTTTGTTAATTTGCCTTTTTTTTCCTCTGGATTTAAACACTGGAACATATCAGGGTGATGTTCTCAGACTTCATCCCTGGATGTCTCCTTAACTTTCTGAGCGTCCTAGTTTTCTTCCTTCACTGAAGACATGCATGGAAAGTGCCTTCTTTATTTGGCTACATGAAAATTTAATACGTCTCTCAAATTTCACATGCCAAAAAAGGGGCGTCTTAGTTTTCCCCACACTACCCAGCTCCTTCTGTGTTCCTCTCAGTAAACTTCACTTTCATTCAGACACTTAAGCTGTGGTAGGAACTGGCCAACTGACTAATAAACCCATTCCCTTTTCTAGACAATAGTCTCAATTTCCATTGCACAGATGAGACCTTGGATAGCCGTAGAATGTGTGCACAGTGATGTCCACCACCTTAAGTCCCAGCCCATAAATAAATAGCCCTGTGCAGTCTGACTCCTCACTCATTTCTGCTTAGGATGGAGACAAACCAAGTTCAACTTTGGAAGCCACATGTAAAAAAGGGCACCTCATTCTCTGCTTGGTTGAGATTCTCCTAACTGAGAAAACACATAGCAGATTAATATGTGTGCAGCAAATACCTATGTGGTATGTACTTGACATTTCAAGAGTTGGTTTCAGAAAATAGAATCATCATAATGGTACCAATTATACTGAATCATGCAAACTCTTCATATTGCATATTCATTTAAAATAACATTATATAATTTGGTCTTATTTACAACTTCCTTGTTGTAACCTACTGTGCTATTCTAAACCTCTGTTTTCATCAGCAGGATTATTGCAATTGTTGCAGAAACATTTCTCCTAGAAACACATTTACATTCTTCTCCCAGTATAATTTTGTTTTTAAATAATCTCATAAAAACTTAGGTAATGCCACGTTCTTTCTTAAGCTGTACAGTGGATTCTCTACTCAGAATAAAGCCAGGCAGATTTCATGTGAACTTCCTCTCCCCCACTAGCTCTTTGACGTTTTCTGCTGCTCCCACTTTACTGTGATTCTCTTGCCACTTCCTAAGTCTTCTAATAGCTAAGAACCGTTGTTCGTTTGCTTCTTTGCTGTAGTTTTTCCTCCTGCTTTCAACATTTTCCCTTCCCAGAGAAGTGCAAACCTTTCTTTTCCCATTCATTCAAGCACCTGTTCAAAATGTGGATGGTAAGAATACAAACAATTCATTTATACCTCTTATTTTAATATTTTCTATTTTACAACACAGAAACTGTTTTTAGTTACATGTTTTTATAAGCCAGGCATGTTTATGAGCGTATTTAATGATCTGTCACTGTAGTATTTACGGGTTGATTGCTGGGTGAGGAGATAGGGATTTGTTAGTTTAAAATTTGGCACAACAGTGCCAGATCATACTGCCACTCTCAGTAGATGGAAATTCTAAAAATTTAAACATTACCAAACTTAGACGTTTGTCCATTTTCATTTTTTTAACTTTTGAGTTTTTTTCTGATGATCTAATAAATGTGGTTTAATTATCAGTGCCTTGATCACCATCACATTCGGGCAACCTTTTATAAGCATTTTGCAACCTGTTCTGTCTGATGTGTGTTCCAGTCTGTAGCTTATGTTCCCCCTATGGCTTTCCATCCTTTCTATCAAAATCATGAGTTACCTTTGCTGCTAATTGGCATTATATTAGCATGATATATTTCCCCTCAAATGGTAGTGAGTCTTTTAAATTTTTTCTATCTCTTATATAGTAATGCATGATAAATATCTTAATAAGAAGTAAGTTTATTACATTTTTATTTTTATATTTTTTAGCTTTTGGGTTTGATTAAAATTATTTTTAAGAGTTCTATTTTTGTGTCCTCTTACCTTTTTATTTTAAATGATTATGAGCATATAAGGGTTATGTATGTTGACAATTGTATTTAAAGTAAAGATAGTCCTTGAATATAAATCAAAACACTTGTTTAAAAGCATATAAGGAGGTCTCCAATGCTGTCTTTATTTTTGATTAGTCTCATGAAGGACTTTGGACATGTATTGGCATAAAATTCAAAGAATCTTTATATTTAAAATATCTGCAGCAACATTAAGTTACCCTTTTTTAACTGCTGATGCTCAGAAATATTTTCTATTATCTCTTGTCTTTCCATTGTTTCTCTTGAAATCAACCCTATTATCATTTGAGAGTAACTTATTTCTTTTATTTTTAGGATTTTTTTTAAAAAGCTATGATTTTTTCGTGATCTTTAAGTATGATTTTACTTGTACTTACCCTTCAGTAGGGTACTGACCTTGTATCTGTCACTTGTTTTTTCTCATTTGCTACCTCATTGAATTCTCCTCCATTTCTATCTGGTCCCATGTCAATACCCCATGTTCATATTTTCTTTAGCTTCTTCAACACGGATTTATTTTTATGTTTGACTTTGCTAATTTTGTATTCCTCTGAACATATAAGAACATTAATTTTGTACATTGGCTAACTTCAGATATTTTATCTTTCTATTATAGGATACAGTTATGATTATGTTAAAGCTGCCATATTTCTGTTAAAATCTTCTTTTATTTATTTTAGCCATTAGTCATTATCTCAATGTTTTCATGCTATTAAGCACAGTTTTGGCCATTTTTGCCAGATAACTCCAAATTCTTGACAGTTTCCCCATCTGCTAGTCTTATTTTTCCCTAAATGATCTGTCACACTTTGGTTTATTCTGATGTTGAGTAATTTTATGGTATTCTAAATCATATGCCATTTATAAATTAACTTTAGAGACTCCAGATGTTGTTTTCTTTCCCTAGAATAGACTCTCTAGTTCCTCTGTTATGCAGACAAAGTCAGAGTATGGTCATTGTACTCCAAAAATAAATATACCTGAGTCAGGGGTGGACTGAGGTTTGAGGAATACTTGGAGTACTCTGCTGTGTGCCTGTTCCTGGAGCATGGGCTTCTGGGCTTTTGATTAAGGACTTACCAGTTTATGCACCATCATTCCTGTAAGACTGTAGAACATTCCGTCCATTGTTATTTTAGATATTTTCCTGCTCTCTATCTCCCATCTCTTGTTCCAAAGTAGAATAAATATCTGGCACATACCTGTACATGAAGACCAGTGGTTTATTCCTTGAGTACAGTGACAATGCCAGTGGTAATGCTCCTACCTTAGATCTCTGAACACCTCAGGACTCTCAAAATTCAGACAATATTCTGTGGTAGGATAGAGGCTTGCCTTAAATCTTGGCATTTTGATTACTGAAAGCGTTAGTTGTTTTTCTTTTCCCAAGAACAGTTTGTCTGCTTGTGGTGAAGCCAATCCAACACCCAAGCCTGGGATTGGAAAAGACACCCAGTTTTATAAGAGAAAAAAGTATGCTGAACAAGTTCTAGCCTCTCTCGAGGAAGATCTAAAACTCTAAAATCCATTAATATGTAATGAAAGCTATACTACCCCAACTAAAGGAGATGGATGATAAGTTATTATTAGCTTCACATAATTTTGGCTCAGGATTTCACACCAAATGGTTTGATCACAATTTTGTTAAAAACATGTTATCATAGTTTTCTAATTTTGAAATTTGTGGATGAGTATCAATGGATCTGTAGTATCCCTCTTCCCCTTTCAATTAACCCCCAAACAGTACAAGTTTCTAAACCCACTTACCTGTGTCAATGAATATACATTTTGCTATATTTTTTAGAATATTTTTAACTTCAAGATCATTATAAATGTTTTGGCACCAATAATCAAGTAAATGAGGTGAAAGCTATGTTGATTAGTTTGATGTAACCATGTCAGATTGTATAAAAAAACAATCAAAATCAGCACATCGTTCGCCACGTATGCATGAATGTATTCATGATCTATGTGTATTTGACTTAATTTTTAAAAAAATTAAAAAATAAAGTGTTCCCAGATTTTAAAAAATCATTATTACAATTTACAATGTGATTCTTTATTTATATTTGTTCTGTACAATTTTCCTTGTATTTCTTCTTCAATTTTAACTTTCATCTGACATAATTTTCTTTTTTAAATATTTCATTATATTTAATTAATTCATTTATGCAGAGGGTACCAACAAATATGTATTTTAAGAAAGAAAAATATATGTTAACACTGTAGTCCTTAAGTCACAGTTGATTTCTGCAATTATAAGAGATGCCCAAATGTGACTTGTATTCCTCCTGTTATTGGTATATATTATGACAATTTTAATACAGTTTTTTTTCCTTTCTTAAAATGTGTATAAATATTTTTGCCATCCTTTGTGTTTAGTGGGATTTTGCTTACAGAAAACGTACTTATTTTCATTGTTTAAAAAAAAAATCTCTAAGTAATAGTTTTAAGACATGTTTGTATTAGATACAGAACTCTAGCTACAAATTTATGAACTTTTATCATATAACATAATATTTCATTGATTTGGGGGTTTTGATTTTGAGATGTTATACTTATCACTACAGGTAAACTTGAGTTCTCTTTAACATCTGTGTGTGCTCCTTTTAATGCTCTTTAAAACTTACTATAGGTTTTAGGTTTTCTAAAATTGTACTAAAGTTCCTTTTGGCTATTGTGATTCAGATTTATAGATACTGTTGAGTCTTTTAAAGGAAGTTTTTTGTTTGCCCCTCTATTTTCTTCTCCCATTGCCCATCTCATTCTCTCACTCTTCCTTGGCTAAGTCCAAGTAGACTCGTTACATTCTGTCACAATCTTCTTTATGAGCTCACTTTCGTATTTTTTACTTACCTTTCTCTTGGAAACTATATATATAATGTCTTTATTTTGTTCTTTATATTCTCTAATAACCTCTTTTTCTTATATAAAATTGCTTAAGTTTGAATTATGTGCATTGTATTGAGTTAAAGTACACATGGAGTCAACATACAACTTTTATTTCTTCAATTAAACTTCCATCTGAAATAATTTATAATTAAATAAACGGAAGTACACATATGCACTTATGTATCCACAACCATAAGCAAAAAGTCACTTCTGTCACTTGAAAATCCCCTTGTGCCCTGACCAATCATTTCTGACCCCCTATAAGGAAACATATTTCTGGGTTTCAAAGCTATAGGTTAGTACTTAGTACAGTCATGCTTCCTTATCAAAGTGTTATAACTTGAGTGGATTATAAGCAGCAGAAATTTGTTTCTTACAATTCTGAGCCTGGAAAGTCTATGATCAAGGAACAGACAGATTGGGTGAGGCCGAGTGCCCTCTTTCTGGTTCATAAACGGGTGTCTATTTACCATAAACTGCAAAGAGAAAGGGCTGAGAGGTTTCTTTCAGACTTTTTAAATAAAAGCACTTATCCCAAATATTGAGACCATCGCAATTAGTTCTAGTCCTAAATTATCTCATAATTTGTTTACTTTTAATTTTCCTCATCTACTATTATGTAATTAACTAAATTAATTGATCAATAAAGACATGGTTAGAGAAATGCTCTAGCTGGAATCATTTTGTCATTTACCTCAACCATTGTATTGTTAATTTAACTCACTGTCTGTCTACACTGGGTATTTCCCATTGGTTCACCTTTACAACTACATTCATTCTTCAAATCCTATGTGTTTGAATATTTTAAGTTATGATTACTTTTATTTTGTTGTTTATTAATTTTATTTATGTCTTATAGACAGTCCATGTCCATGTCTAGTCACTTTTCTCAAAGTCTTATTACCACTATCAACTACTACTCTGCAGAGCCCTTATGACCCACCCAGCCATTAGCAAGATGTTGTTTGTGTTAAATGGTAATATAAAGTCATATGAACTTTAACTATTTTCTCAAGTCTTAGTCCGTATTTGATTCTTCAGAGTTAGCTTACGGAAGAGAAGCCAGAAGCCCATGTATATCTGCCATATTGTCAAAAACCATTTACGTCATGCCACTGCCCTCTACCCAAGGTGACAGAGCAGGACTCTGGCTCAAAAGCAAAAATTAAATCCTTTTTCTGAAGCAAATTTTGTGCTACATCCTGTGGGAAATAAAGAATAAGTCAGATATGGTCCCTATGAATACAGAGTGTGCCAAAAATATGTCTGAAAAATTCAAGGAAGGAAAAAATTGTATTAAAATTATGATACTCGATATATACCTAGAACACAAGTGAATACAAGTCACATTGAGCATATTTTGTTGCTGTAGAAATAAAATATGACTTGAGTATTATAATTTTAATACAGTTTTTTCTTTTCTTAAAGAAAAAGTATATATATATTGCATCCTCTCTGTGTTCTGATTCCAGCTATTGATGAGCCAGTATTTGACTCCAAATCCTAGTAAACAGAGAAGAGATTTCACATTGGAAACTCCATTATACCATGTAATTCTTAGTTTAACTAAATAATGACAATGAATTACAAAAATTTTTACATCTTCAATAACTTGAACTGCAGAAAGGGAGGCTTTTATTCTAACTGTCCCAAGATTGGATGATACCCATTTCCTATTTCTGTACTCTTTGTGCATTAGCAATTCCAAACCATGTGTCATTAGGGATTCTATTTCTACATGGCTTTTTATATTTTTGGTGTAACTTTCAAAGCAGCTTTAGGTTAATTATATTATTTTTTCAGGAAAACCCTAGGGATTTATGTATGGCAAAACACTTGGTTTCAAATAGTTATTATTTTTATTAATAAATATAAAAAATAACTTTTGCTTTTATTCTAAAACTGGGGGAAAGTCAGTACAATATGAAGATAGGTACATTTCTCTTTGTTTTCCATGCCATAAAGTAAACTTTTCAGTATGCATCTTATTAATTCAGAGTCAGTCTGGAGATGTTAATTTGACCTGTAAAAATCCTAAGGCTTACCCATTTGTTCAAATTATATAGCAATCTCCATAGTTTATCTTGTGGTTTGCGTTGTCTCAAATTCAGATATAATTTCTCCATTATTTTTATCTAAAATATGAATTATCCAAGCAGAAACACTCTATAAAGAATGGTCCCAAAAGAATTTTAATAATAATATTTGAATAGGATGTTATACCAAGATTGGAGCCCCATACTATTTTATTGATGAAGATTATTATGTCTTTATTCAAAATGCAGAAAATATTTATTTTCCTCTTAAATTCATATATTCCTGCTCAGACATAAATGAACTGGATCTGGTTTTATAGCCTTACTATTTGTATGTTCATTTTTGATAAGTGTGCTTTTTCATTGATCTGTTCTTGCTTGTCAGTATACACCTACAAGAATACTAAATCGACAACTTTTGACTCAATACAATAGCATCCATAATTGCTAATGGCAGATTAGGATAGAAAATTGCTAATAAAATAATAAAATAAATCACAAAATGACTTGGACATTAAGAACTATTTAAAAAATGAAATGCCCTTAGGAGAACAACAGTGTGGGAACCCTGGCAGAAGGTTAAGTTTCTTCCTGCAAATAAACCCAAATATTCTAATTTGCTAATGGATATTGCAAATATACAATTGAAATGCAGTATTTAATATTTTATAAACAAATTTGAAGTACTTCATAGAACTAGCTACAAGCCAAGAATGGTTTTTGGTTTTTACATTGATTCATGGGATAAAAATAAAATAGAAGCGAAAATCATGTAAGAGAGGATGTGTGTAGGCCACAAAGCCTAAAATATTTATTATCTGCCCATTTACCTAAAAAGTTTGCTGACCTTTGGTCTAGATAATAGTTTTAGTTACAACTTCACTGAAAAGTAAATTAAACACTATAAACTCCCTTTAAAAGTATACATCCTGATGTTATTTAGTATATTCACAGAATTGTGCAATAACCACTGATACCTCATTTTAGAATATTTTCATCATCCTAAAAAATGAAACCCAGTACTCTAGCTGTCCCTCACAATACACCTTCTCTTCACCAAGCCCTTGGCAACTACTAATATATCTTCTGATGCTATGAATTTACATTATGCAATATGTGAATTTTGTGACAGGCTTCTTTCACTTAACATAAGGTCCAAAGTTTTTTCAAGGTTCAGAATGCATTTCATTGATTTTTATTACTCAATAATTTTCCGTTGCCTGGGTATGCTACATCATGTCTACCCAGTTATCACATATGGGACTTCTGGGTGTCTCCACCCTTTGGCTATTATGAATAGGGCAGCTATAAACATTCATGAATGATTTTTGTGTGGGCACATATTTCCACATATATTCAAGTCCTATTGCTTATTAAAATCCTTTGCACATTCATCAGCTGAGTTTTATTGGTTTTTTATTTTTAAATTGTGCTTTGCATATTTCTTATATATTCTGGATACAAGTCCCTTATCAGAGCTATGATTTGCCGGTACTTTCTTACATTCTGTGAGTTATGTTGTCACTTTCTTGCTGATTTCTTTACAATATAAAAGATACAATTTTGATTAAGTCTTTTGTTGTTGTCATTTGTGCTTCTGGTGTCATATGTAAGAAATTATGGCTTAATTGCTGATCACAAAGCATTATTCCTATATTTTCTTCTAAGAGTTTTACTGTTTTAGCTCTTACATTTATGTCCATGATCCATTTGAAGTTCCTATTTCTTTACGGAATAAAATAAGGATTGACTTCATTCTTTTGCATGACTATATTCAGTTTCCCTGGCACTTATTTGTGGTCCAGACCATTTTTTAGCTACCATGTGATATTGTTACATAGCATGTTTGTCAGTTACTCATGAAATTCTTTGTGCATAAATGTATCTTCTTACTTAACATAAATATTTTAGCAATGTTGGCATATTCCATAATAACAGAAGCAGAAATAGTTAAGACACAACTGGTAATCCTTAATTGATTATTTCCTGTAAGAAAGTGGTTTGAACATTTCTCTGTTCTGTTTAGTCTGAACAAAAACAAGTGTACTTTAAAAAGCCCACATCAAAGTTACTGCATTTACAGATGCCAGAGTTATATGGGACAGTAGGAATGGCAACTGTATGGTAATATTGTGTGTATATTAAGTGAAAATTTGTACTTGTCTTGGTAGAAAAAAATATTGCAAGGCAAACAAAAATTGAGATGAACACATTATTTTGGACAAAGAAAAATAATACCTGACATGAGCTATTTTATTCTAGTCATGTTCTTATTTTTCTTTTGACGCCTCGCTAGTAATTTGATATGTTTGTACCTTAGATCACATTTACCTATTTGAAATGTCCTGTGTCTATTGTGGCTTATCAGTGAGCTTATATTTTATACAAACTTATTATTTGTTATTTGTGGGTTCGTCCTAGATTAATTCAACAGAGTTTGAATTTATTATAGAATAAAGACACATCACAGCACCAAGACTAATGGTTTGGATTGAAGTTGACATAAAAGAAATTTTAAAACATTTTATTTGATGTTTAGTAATATTTCTCATATTATTTTCTCCACATACTAGAGGTTTTCATAGCCTATAAATAATTTATAAAAAAATGTGTTACAACCACGTTGTCTTTTTCTATAGTTCTGTCATTTAACAATGTAAAAGGACAGAGATGTAGGAAATAGTTCTGCAGTTTCTTTAGAAACTAAATGTGCAACAATCACGTGACCCAGACATTAACTCGTGGGCATTTATCCCAGAAAAATGAAAACTAATGTTTACACAAACTTCTGTAAAACAATGTCCATGACAGCTCTATTTATAATAGCCCCAAACTAGAAACAATCTAAATGCCCTTCAGTGGTCAAGTAAATAAACTGTGGCACATTTATGCATGGAATGTTTCTCAGCAATAAATACAAAGAAAGTATAAATGCATGCAAAAACTTACATAGATCTTAAGAGCATTATTCTGAATGAAAAAAAGGCAATCACAGGAATTACAGACTATATGATCCCATTTGGATAACATTCTCAACGTGACAAATTATGCTGATGGAGAACAGAACCTGTGGGTTCCAGGGTGAGAGCAGGAAAGTGTGTGATTATTAAGAAATAAAATGAAGGATTTTATTTGCTAGGATAAAACAGTTCTGTATTCTAGTAGTGGTGATAGTTATTTTAATCTGTGTGATAGAATTTTATGGGACCTGCTGTAAAACTACATCCAGCATTATACATACCAGACAAAAAGTGAGAATAATCCCAACGTTCATCAAATGATGAATGGGTACACAAACTATGGTATATCAGTACAATGGAATGTTACTTGAAAGTGAAGGCTCGGCGCCTGTGGCTCAATCGGCTAAGGCGCCAGCCACGTACACCTAAGGTGGCGGGTTCGAATCCCCAGCCAGGGCCCGCCAAACAACAATAGCTGCAACCAAAAAATGGCCGGGCGTTGTGGCAGGCGCCTGTGGTCCCAGCTACTTGGGAGGCGGAGGCAGGAGACTCGCTTGAGCCCAGGAGTTGGAGGTTGCTATGAGCTGTGATGCCATGGCACTCTACCCAGGGGGA
>CAUYQV010153741.1:0-11358 GCA_963574575.1 Galagoides demidoff
AGGTTCCGTCCTGTCCTGCTTGCTCTTAATGCTCATTGTCCTGACGCTCTCACTCACTCTTGTAATTTCAGCTGTGTGGATCACTTCCCAATCTATCAATATATCCTGCAAAAGGACATCTGTCTGAGCACCACAACTGCAAATCCAAAAAAGTTAGATCACTTTTTTGTGATCTAACATAGGATCTATTGTGGAAAATATTTGATGTGGACTTAAAAAAATTGTGTACTCTCCTGCTGAAGGGGGAACAAGCAATACATGTAGTTGGGTACAGTTGGTTGACAGTTGTCCAAGTTTCTATATCCTCATTAATTTTATGTCTACTTTTCTATAATTACTGAATTGTCTTTTTTATTTTTGTTCTGTTGCATTTGTTACTAAATACTTATACATATAATTTCTACATCTTTCTAATATTTTGATGTTTGTTATTACCCATAGTAATATTTCTTATTTTAAAATATATTTTTTAATCTTAATATGGGTACTTTACCTCTCTTATGGTAACTTTTTGCATGATATATATTTTTCCCTCACTCTTTACTTTCAGTCTTATGTCTTTAAAGTGTTTTTCTTGATGCCAACATATACAGTCCTGTGTTGCTTATGTACATACACCAACCTGGATGGCACAGCCTGGTGTAGTCACCATTCCTAGGCTACACACCTGTGTGGCTTGTTATTGCGCTGAATACTGTAAGCAACTGTAACACAACGGGCAGTGTTTTTGTATCTAAACATAGCTAAACATAGAAGAGGAATAGTAAAAATACAATATAAAGGATAAAATAAAATAGTACACCTATATAGGAACTCACCAGATCCGGAAACTATTCTGGGTAAGTCAGTGAGTGAGTGGTGAGTGAATGCCTAGGGCATTGCTGAACACTATTATAGACTTTATAAACACTGTATACTTAAGCTACACTAAATTTACCTCAATAATTATTTTATTTCTTCAACAAAAATAAACTTAGCTTACTATAACCTTTTTACTTTATAAAAACTTCTTAATTTTTTGACTTTCTGATTTGTGTAATAATACTCAGCCTAAATATAAACACTTTATACAGCTATAAAAAAATACTTTCTTTATATCCTTATTCTGTAAACTTTTGTCTATTTTTAAAATTAATTAATTATTTTTTAAAAATTGCTTAGGTACATCGAAGGTACAAAGAATTAGGTTACACTGTTTGCACTTGTTAGGTAAAGTTCCTCTTATAGCTGTGTCCTGCCCCAAGAGGTGTGCCATACATCGTTTATTTTCTCTTTTGAACTTTTTGTTAAAAACAGAGGCACAAGTACACCCATTAGACTAGGCTCACACAGGATCAAGACCATCAATATCTCTGTCTTCCAGTCTATATCTTGTCCCATTGGAAGATCTTCAGGGGCGACAACATGCACAGAACTGTCATCCTCTATGATAACAGTGCCTTCTTCTGGAACGCCCCTTGAGGGACCTGCCTGAGGCTGTTTTACAGTTAAAGTTTTTTAACCAGAAGTACACTCTAAAATAACAATAAAATGAACAGTATAGTAAATACATCAGCCAGTAACATAGTAGTTTATTATCATTATCAAGTGTTATGTACTGGACATAATTTTATTTGCTATATTTTTATGTGACTGATTGCATAATGGGTTTATTTACATTAGCATCACCACAAACACATAAATAATGCATTGTGCTGTGGCATTCCAATGGCTATGGTGTCACTAGGCAATAGAAATTTTTCATCTTTATTATAACCTTCTGGGACCACCATTGTATATCTAAGCCACACAAACATAAAAGATTGATTTGCAGCTCATGACTATCATTGGAACTTGCTTTTCTATGCAGGTTGATAATAATGCTTTTTGACTGGAGTGTTTAATCCATTCACATTTAATTATTGACATGGTTGGGTTTACATTGCTATCTGTTTTTGTATGTCCTATGTCTATTTCCCCCCCCTTTCTGATCCTCTTTTGTTGCCTTCTCTGGTGTTAAGCAAAATATTTTTTAGTGTGACATTTTAATTGTTAAGTTACTTTATTAACTATTTTTAAATTTAATTTTCTTAGTGGTCCTAGGAATATAATATACTCTATGTCCTAACTTATCTCAATACACTTCAGTTTAATACCGACAATTTCGGTAAAAACTTTGTTCCAATACAGCCCCATTTACTCCTCCCCATATGATATTCCTGCCATATATGTTTTAACCATATATGCCATGAGTCCAACAGTACGATGTTATAATTATTGCCTTATGCAATCACATAATATTAAACAAACATGGTAAAATATCTTTGTAATACTTATAAATTTATATATGTTTATAGATCACATATATCCATGTTGATAAATAGAGTTAATTTTCAAACAAAACATGTAAATTCTTATAATAAAAGAGAAAAATGCCTATCAATGCAGTCTTTTATGTTTACTCACAGATTTGTTATTTCCAGTGCTCTTCATTCCTTTCTGTGCATTCAAGTTACTGTCTTGTATCATTGTCTATCAGCCTCAAAGTCTTCTTTTAGTATTTCTTACAGGACAGTTCTGACAGCCAGAATTCTCTTGGTTTTTGTTTATCTTTGAATTATTTTCTTTCTTTCTTTTTCTTTTTTTTTTTTTTTTTTGAGACAGTCTCACTATGTCACCCTTGGTAGAGTGCTGTTGCATCACAGCTCACAGCGACCTCAAACTCTTGGACTCAAGCGATTCTCTTGCCTCAGCCTCCCAAGCAGCTGGGACTACAGGCGCCCACTATAATGCCCAGCTGTTTTTTGGTTGCAGTTGTCATTGTTGTCCAGCAGGCCTGGGCTGGGCTCAAACCTGCCAGCCCTGCTGTATGTGGCAGGTGCCCTATGTTTGAGATAGGGATCACTGAGCTATGGGTGCCCAGCCTCATTTTGGTTTTTGAAAGATGCTATTGCCAGATATATTGGTTGAAACTTTTTTCTATCAGTCTTTTAAATATGTCATTCTTTTTTTCTTTTTTTGAGACAGAGCCTCAAGCTCTCCCCCTAGGTAGAGTGCTGTTGCATCAAAGCTCACAGCAACCTCCAACTCCTGGGCTCAAGCGAGTCTCCTGCCTCCGCCTCCCAAGTAGCTGGATCACAGGCGCCCACCACAATGCCTGGCTATTTTTTGGTTGCAGCCATCGTTGTTGTTTGGTGGGCCTGGGCTGGATTTGAACCTGCCACCTTAGGTGTATGTGGCTGGAGCATTGAATATGTCATTCTATTGCCCTCTGGCCTCTATTGTTTCTGATGGACAGTCAGCTGTGAAGCATATTGTCATTCTCCTGCACACGAGAGTTATTTCTCTTACTGCAATCGAGATTTTCTTACTATCTTCGGTTTTGAGCAATTTAACTAACATGTGTGAGACCCTTGTGTTTTTCCTACTTTGGTTTGTTAAACTCTTTGAACCTGATGATGAATATTCTTCAGCACACTTGGGACATTTCAGGCGTTATTTCCTCACATATTTCTTCCTGCCCCTTCTCTTTCAGTGCTCCTCCTACATACATGTGGTATGTTTAATGTTGTCCCATATGTCTCTGAGACTTTGTTCATTTTTCTTCAATCTGTTTCTCTAGGTTTTTCCAGAAGGAAAATTTCTATTTCTCTAACTTCAGATTTACTGTCTTTTTTCTTCTGTCATCTCATGTCTCACTCTCAAGCCAATTTTCAGTTTCTTTGTTATATTTTTCAATTCTAATCTTTATTTGGTTCTTTTTATAATTTATATTTCTTTATTGACATTCCCTATTTTTAATTCTTGGTATATGGTCTTTTAACTATTTTAACATTTTATACTTCCTTAAATTCTTTGTACATGTTTATTATAGCTATGTTGATGTCATTTTCTGATACATACAACATCTGTGGGCAGCCAGAATTAGTTTCCCTCAACTATTTTCATTCATGAATCTGTGCCCCACTTTTCTATTAGTTTGTATGCCTCATAATTTTATTGAAACCTGAAATCTTAGATAATATACTGTAGTAACTCTAGATTCTGATTTTCACCCTCAAAATTCCCTTTTCTATTCTTTCCTATTGTAAATTTCTTGTACTTAAGCTGTAGAATCTGTCTCCTTTTCAGTATGTGCCCAGTGATGTCTTTCTTTGCTCAGATTTTTTAATACTTGTTTTTCTTTAGTCTTACTTCCTAGAGGTTATCTCTGTGTCTGCATAGCTTAGTGATCAGCCAGTGATTTAGGCAGAGGTGTGCTCAAATACCTTGTATTTATGAAACTTCCACCCTGTGCTAATAGGCCTGTATATGGGGTGGGGGAATGCATTCAGTGTTCAGCCATTTTGCAAGTATGCCTTGGCTTTCACTTTATATCAAGCTCTCACAAGTGTCCCCTACACAGTGTGTGAAGATCTTAGCTACTCCAGGTTCTTCTCTGGATTTCTCATTTGCATGATCTCCCCATAAATTTTTGCTGGCCTGCCACAGCCCTGTATGGAATTATGAATTACAACTTTGTGCCAGCAGAGCTGCAAGTTCTCTTTGTTCTTTTTGTACTAACTTGGATGTTTTAATTGATTACCATATGAATGAGAGTTTTTAGCCCTTTCCTCAAATAAAGTCTGCCCTCTGGCCAACTGAACTGGGTTGGTGGGTCTGAGCTCCCCAGGCAAGACGCTTCAGACTCCCGCTATTCTTATATGACATTTAAGTAAGTTTTTGTGAATAAACAATTTTCAGTTTATTGTTTACTTTTGATTGGTTTCTAGTCCTAAAATTGTTGTTTAAACAATTTTATGCTTTTTATACTTGTTTTTTTTTTTTTTTGGAGAGAGGCTTTGCCAGTCTTTTTGGACACCCTAACTTGAAGCATCATCTCTAGTGTGTTTATAGTTTTCTTTAAATATTTAAGTACTGCATCCTCTTGGAGTTTTCATTTTGTATATATAGTAGTTTGAGATAGGGATCTAACTTTATTTTTCCTCCAAATGAAGAGGCAATTTTACAAACAAATTTTAGTTGATTGATTCCATACTCAGCTTCAGTCTGTTTGTGTAGCTAATTTTTGGATGAGACTAATGTTTGCGTGTGTGTGTGTTGGTGCAGCTGTGGAAGAAAATGGCATGTAAGTTCTCAAAACAAAATGAATCACCCCAATATAGCCAGATAAGATGTAAAAATTTGTATGCGATAGATGAGATTAATCTATGGAAAACTTCCCAGAAGTTACTCACTAAGTACTTTGTGATTGTGTCATGTCTGAGGTTTACCCATTTTTGACTCTGTGTTCTTGCCTTTTACATCCTGTCTACATCTTTTCCTGTATCTAACTTCAGTCATATGTATATTTTTTTAACTTTTCAGCTTTCTTGCTATGTTTGGCAACAATGGAGAACCGTTATTGACAATATGATAGTGCCCTTTTTAGAGACCCCAGAGAGATCCCTCACTCCTTCCACCATGTGAAGACACAGTGAAAAGTCAGCCATCTATGAACCAGGAGGCAGGTCCTCACCAGACACCAAGTCTGTCAATGCCTTGTCTTGAACTTTCCAGCCTCCAAGACTGAAACAAATTTCTGTTGTGTATAAGCTACTCAGTCTATGGTGTTTTGTAATAGCAGCTTGAACAGAATAAGACAATTAATTATATTTAAGGAAAATCAACTTCTGGCAAGTTATTTTTTGTGGCAATGACCCCTTACTCGGGATATTCAACAGATAATTTCAGAACAAAATAGGACCTCACCTCCTTCTCTAATTCTTTGTTCACCAAGAAATCGCTTAAGTACCATGGTGCAACATGAGGTTGTGTCCTGAGTAGGAAATGGGCTTCATCTTCGGCCGTTGGTCTATTTCACAGAATGATTACAACAATATACATAAAACGCATTATATGTGACATATACTCAGTAAATGATGGTTATCAATATATCATTGTTATAATTATTGTATGGTCATTATTTCATGAGATAGCTAATTAAATTCATTTAAGGACATGGCTACCCTTAAATGAAATGTTAGGGTCAAGTTCCTGACTCTGACAATCCACAGCCCAGAAAGACCCTAATTATGCAGTATCACTACACTGCAGGCTTCCAAACAAGACTGTGTCCAGCCTTTCCTGGAAACATCAGCTGACTTTTATCAGTTGCACTGTCCTTGGAGCTAGTTACTAATGCTGGGGGCAGTTTCTGTGTGCACAAAAGGCCTGCTGAGTGGGGAGTCTTTGATGTTGTTTATTTGGGCTGAAATAGTATCTGTGGCTGCCTACATGGGCAGCATTGCAGGGGTCGCAAACAATCTTTGAGATGTAGATCTAACCCCAGACTTTTCCTAGCTTTGTGACTTCAGTGAGACACTCTACCCCTAGGTCTTTCCTCTGTAAAACAGGGATGATGACACTTTACAGTTTTTGTGAAAGTTGGAGAGAATATGTAGGAAGTACTCAGTACCCTGTTAAGTGCCACATGATGCTTCAGTGGCATCCTTTCACAATCTCTATCTGGAATTGGTTTTGTGAAGTGTAAAAGAAAAAAATGTAAGTAAAGTACATTGTACATAATTAACCCCTAATAACTAGTAGATTATTATGTAATTTCAAGGAACATAGTTATCTGATGGGTTACTTTCAGTATGAGTTTCAATTTGGAATTACGAGGCTTTAGTCTTGGCTGTGGTGCTAATTAGCTGTATGCTTTTAAGGAAATCACTCCTAGCCTCGGTTTCCTCACTTGAAAGTTAGATATCTGTATGAATAAGAAGCCAAGATGTTTCTTTTTTAAAAGTAAAAGGGAAATTTTCTTCTGCTTTGGGATACTGGGAACATTTGAGAAGCCTGGCTTAACACTAATAAGTTAGGGTCGTTAAATTTGCAAAATGGGTGAATTCATTACGAATGGAAGTGGAAACCAAATAGTTTGTGCACAGCCAAGTTAATTCATCGAGATATATTTGCTGTGCACCTGAGTTCTGAAGAAATTGCTCTTGTGAGTTCTTCTAAAAGGGATTTTTTGTTGGAGTCTTATACGTTTTGCTTCTGTCTCACATCAAAACCCTCAGCATGCTTGGAATTTAGATGCGGCTTTCCTCCTGGTATTAGGAAGCAGTGAACACATCACCTTCACCCTTCCTTCTAACAATATCAGAGAGCAGCCTAAACCCACCTGCTGTTTTAATTTTTTCATTTTTGAGAAGAACAGCCATTTGCTGTTCAAAAGATCCAATTTACGTTGAAAGAACCTTTCCTCTTAATTAAAAAGCTAGTAATGCAATGCTCTTCAAAGCATTTCTTTGAGTTAAATACTGGTGTTTGTGTGTGTAGTGAGGGGCAGAAAGCAGTGCTTTGGGGATTTTGAAACAAATGCTATTAATGGATTATGTAGTTGCCTTGGCCTGCAAATAAATGCATTCTTCATGATTCATTTATTTGTTTGGTGTGCTCAGTGGCTAGCACATAGTACATGGAGCCGCTAAAATGTTTGTTGAATAAGTAAATGAATAAGAGAAATGTCTTTTTATGGTTTCTAACAATGAAAATAACACAATGTTAAGTGTATTTATGGTAGATCCTGTTCTAGTAGAAATTAACTGGCCAAGGCACCTGGGCTGTGGCAAACTGGGTGTTAGAGCAGTCTGAGGAGGGAGAGAAAGTCTTGGCACCTGCTGGGGCCTTTTCTTTCAGGTGAAGAAAGGGACAGAGTAGTGCAAAGAAGTTAATCCATTGTTGTGGGCTTAAGCATTCAGTCTCCATCCCATCTAAGGCCTGTGGCCCTCTCCATCTGTGGTTATTGGGTGTGCATATGGGGGAGACTGAGTAGGAATGGCTGAGCCCTGCCTGAGTTTTTGGACAAAAGCACAGATTGGAAAAGAAAAAAGTTTGAGACTAAAAATATGTTCATATGTGTGATGGAGCAAGTGAATAACCCTCCGAACTCTCATTTAGGACTTGCTGATTCTCTGTACTGGTGACTTTTCAAGTTAAAGATGCCCTTCTCTTCTAGAGGACCAAGAGCTTCACTTTATTTTTGGCACCATGCATTGCTCATGGCAGCACAAGAGAACCGGACAGTCCTGACAGTCTGAAGTAGAAGGTAGAGTAATGGACTAGAAGTCATGGCTCAACTGGTAAGCTGTGTGGCTCTGGACAAATTGCTTAACCTCTCTGGGCCTCTGTGACAGCATCTGTAAGGTGAGAGGTTTGGACTCGGTGATCTTACTATATAGTATGCTACGTGCCAGGCACTACGCCAAGCAGTAAGTTTCAGAGTTGAGCCACACACATTCCTGTCTCACACTCTGGCCGATAAGAGCTGTAAGAGGGGTTAATAAAACATGCCAGCTGGCACACAGAAGGAAATGATTAATTCTGTTTGCTAGGGCTGGGAGCTGACATTTGAAAAATAGGAATTCATCAGAAATTTATTAATTTTGTCATCATTCATTTATTCATTCAACAAATGTTGGCACCCTGGCAACTGTATGGGAGAGCGCCTACTGTTTATGAGGAATGAGGAAATGGCCACGAAGAAAACACACAAGATCTTTACTTTCATTCAGGTTAATCTAACCTGAGGTTGTAGAGGAGGTTGGGAAGAAGTATTATTAGTATTTAACAATGAATGAATATTTAATATTATTTTATTTCACTCTCTCAACATACTCACAGAAAAGGCAATATCGTCATTTTACAACCGGAAAACAGAGGCCTAGAGATGTGCAGCCAGCCGAGTGCCCAGCGCACACCAGTAAGTCATAACCACTCAAACCACCTCTGCCTGTCTTTGGGGGCTCCGGCACTTACCTGTGATGCAATTTTAGGGCAGGAGTGGCTTTAAAGGTCACTGCCTGAGGTTTCACCTACCTAGCATTCCTCTGGAGAGCAAAATCCTGTACCCCCAATCCAGGAGTTTAAAGGGGCATTCTTGTGGCTGCCCCTGCAGGCTTCAGGGGTGAGGTCATCATCGGGTTTAGCAGATCAGAGCACACGTCTTTCTAGGCCTGGTGATCAGCCCCGCTGCAGCCACGTAACCAAGCCTCGCTGACTGGAATCAGTGCCTGGGCTTTTGCTGGAAATATTGAAAGAGTCTTGCTCTCTCCCCAGGGATTGTTAAACTGCAGACTGCAACCCTAGAGTAGCTGGTGGACACCTGTGTTCCCCAGAAGGGGAGGAGCGCCTCCCTGAGAATGAAGCCCATGGAGAGAAAAGATGACTCACAGCAACAATTTCCAGAAAACATCGTTGGATCCCCTAGATCTAATTTTGTCTGAAATGGGCACTACTCCTGTGTTTTCCAGTTCTGTGAACTAATTCATTACTTTTTTTCTTCTTAAGATGGCCTGGGTTATGTCACTTGCAGCCAAGAGTCTAGAAGAATGTAGGTTCCAAGAGTGTGCAGAGAATTTTTATTTCTTTCTCCTTGTGAATTCTTCATAGCACCTATAAAAGTCTCTATTACCTTCACTTAAACTTTTGTTCTTGGAGTTAAACAGGATGTGGTCTCTTGCTCCGCTGTGTCTCAGAACTCTGTTCCCAGAGTTGTATGTCTACAGAGCAGATGACACCTGCCCTTACGTGCCTGAGTGTAGACTAGAGCAGCCTAGTGTCAACCCCCTCACTGAGTGTCAACCCCCATCTCTTCCTCTGTCTACTCCAGGGCTCTGCTCCTTTTCTCACCATGCTGGGACCCCAGACATAGTCCCTACTGACGCAGGATGCCATGTTGAGTGAGTCTGTGTGACCTGCTCTTTGATGGCAGCATGGATGACCACAGGGGACAGCTTCTGCCCCGGTCCCAGTTTCTAATGGGCACAGAATCCCGGAATCCCACTTCTGGCTAGCCTGATGTGAGCCTAACCCTTATGGGCTGCGGGGTCAAAGGAGCCCTCACTCTTTTTCTTTAGGAAGGAGAGTGGTTGTTGGGTATGGCATACTACCTTCCCTGCTCCCACCACCGGTCTCACTCCTGACTGCTGGAGCCCAGTTGGATTGTTGTGCTTTTCCCTTTAGAATTCTATCCTCCAGGGCCATCAGAGTCCATTTATTCAAGGGATGGGGCAACTCCTCTTTGTTTGTCTTTCTTATTTCCTGCCTGCTCCTAGGCAAACTAGCAACTGAATTGCAAGGCCTTGCTGTATGCTGACAATGCAACCAGAACAAAATGATGAGTGTTTCACTTTACTGAGTCTTTAAATTTTACCCAAGAAATTATTCACTTGGTTTGGAGCAGTGCCTGCTCTAGACTTACGGTCTGTGAAGACCCAACCAGATAATTCTTTGAGGAAAAAAGAGATCATACCTGTCCTGACTAATACAACTCAGCTAGGGTCTTGTCCAAGATGTTGTATAGTTTGATATCCTCTTTCTTGCCATCAGAAGGGTTTATTCTCATTAAGCAGAGTCTGAGATTAAAGCAAGGGCTTCATTATGAGATAAAACAGAAGCCTTTATGTTTACAGCTTTCTATAACAGAGTCACCAGTCTCAATATTTAAGCAGACTTTTAAACCATCTTCTGGAAAGTGCTGGCCATCTGAATTACATATTTCTGAGTCTCAACATCTAACCCGAGCTTCCGAACACCTGAGCCATTCAGCCCCTAACAACAAGGCCCTGTTCAACTTGAGGACATAAATGAGCTCACATATGGGTCTCTCTGACACTCTCTCCATCAGTCATCTCTTTGTCTCTTGGTCCCTACCCCCCTTGCAGTATCTCTGTGATCCTCCAGACACAAGTGAAATCCTCTTTTCTTGTTTAGAGAAGCTTGCCTTGATGCTAGTCTCAGCTTTTGCTAAGAAAAACAATATCATTAGCAACCTCTCCAATGTCTGCCTGAGGATAAGAGTCTGAGCCATAGGAGGGCTCCCTAATAGCATTTGTTCTCGACCAACACCTCAGAATAAAGTCACACTGGAAGTTACATATCCCTTTGTCAGAATGACACCTTCTCAGAAATGATCTATAGAGGACAGCTAGCGGATCAACCCCACAATGCCTGGGAGGGAAGTCTGAACGGAAGATCAAATTCAGGGAGGATCCAAGAGTCCTAGAAGGAAGGGCTCCACCATGGCTGGCCACATTCCTTAGCAGGGCCTGATCATAGGAGGGATTAGGATTTGCAGAGGAGGAAAAACTATCCTCTATCCTCTTTTTTTTTTTTTTGAGACAGAGCCTCAAGCTGTCCCTCTGGGTAGAGTGCCATGGCATCACAGCTCATAGCAACCTCCAACCCCTGGGCTCAAGCGAGTCTCCTGCCTCCGCCTCCCAAGTAGCTGGGACCACAGGCACCTGCCACAATGCCCGGCCATTTTTTGGTTGCAGCCATCATTGTTGTTTGGTGGGCCCGGGCTGGGGATTCGAACCCGCCACCTTAGGT
>CAUYQV010153748.1:0-19575 GCA_963574575.1 Galagoides demidoff
GCGCCTGTGGTCCCAGCTACTTGGGAGGCAGAGGCAGGAGACTCGCTTGAGCCTAGGAGTTGGAGGTTGCTATGAGCTGTGATGCCATGGCACTCTACCCAGGGGGATAGCTTGAGGCTCCATCTCAAAAAAAAAAAAAAAAAAAAGAAAAGAAAGAAAAATGAAGTCAGACACCGGAAGTTTTCTGTTATTGGTAGCCTGTCAAGTAATGGCTAATTCACATTTCCTATCTACTAAAACTGAAGCATGATGGGTCTTTGTATCCCACGCTGTTCAGAATGTGTCTTCATTAGCAAGGCATTACTAAGGTGACCTATTCCAGCAATAGGGGAAACAAGGGGAGAATTTGGGCATTTTCATAGAATTCATTGCTTAAGAGTATCTCATTTTTTTTTAAACCAACTATGTTTAAGTTATAAACCTCTAAGTTGGGAACGCAGAACAGTCTTCGGAAAATACATAACTTTGACATAAGATAAATTATAGATTTTTTTTTTTTCTTTTTTGAGACTCACTTTGTCGCCCTTGGTAGAGTGCTAAAGCGTCACAGCTCATAGCAACCTCCAACTCTTGGGCTTAGGCGATTCTCTTGCCTCAGCCTCCTGAGTATCTGGGACTATAGGCACCAGCCACAACGCCTGTGCTATCTTCTGGGGAAATAGGTCTTTACAGTGTGAGTGTCCGAGCAGTGGTTATTTCATCAGGCAGCTTAGCAATGGCTAATGTATTCAGTGGCCTTTAGACAGAGACACTCAGTCATTAAGTGACTGATGTACACTTCTAGCTTTTCCTCCAGACATCAGTTATAGGAGAAAACCTATTTAAAGCATTCCCTGAGGTATTTTTAGTGGTTTCTAAATCTCCCATGTGAAGCTCTGACTTGTTGTATAGAGGTTTTTCCCCCTTTCCTTAGTTGAGGTGTAATAATTGTACATATTTATGGAATACAGAGTGGTATGTTGATTCATATATACAATGTATAATGATCAATCAGTTCAGGGTAATTAGCATAGACATTAACTCATATATCTTTTTTTATGTTGCAAATGTTCAGAATCCTGTCTTCTAGCTTTTTGAAAATAATACAGTGAATTACAGTGCACCATCTTCACCCTACAGTCCTGCAGAATACTGGAGCTCATTCCTCCCATATCCCTGTAATTATATCTTTAGCCCCTTCGCTGGCTTTTGGCAGCAGAAATGAGGGACCTTGTGGGTTGGTGTGATTGGTTCAGGGGGCTTCTTACCAAGGGAGAGGGAGTGGGCAATATAGAAGAGCCGCCCTTTCTGCACTTTTTGACAGATAAGGTAGCCACTACTCATGATATCTGCCATAGTAGAGATCTCTTTTTAGATAAGCTCAATTTTATATAGTTCGCCCTGTGTCTCTACGGGTTCCACAGTCATGGATCCAACCAGCCTCAGACTGAAAATATTCAGAGATAAAATCACAATAAAAAAAGCAAATATGGCTCGGCGCCTGTGGCTCAATCAGCTAAGGCGCTAGCCACGTACACCTAAGGTGGCAGGTTCGAATCCCCAGCCCAGGCCCGCCAAACAACAATGATGGCTGCAACCAAAAAATAGCCAGGCATTGTGGCAGGCACCTGTGGTCCCAGCTACTTGGGAGACGGAGGCAGGAGACTCGCTTGAGCTCAGGAGTTGGAGGTTGCTATGAGCTGTGATGCCATGGTACTCTACCCAGGGGGATAGCTTGAGGCTCCATCTCAAAAAAAAAAGAAAAGCAAATATAAAAGCAATGCAATATAACAACTATTCACGTATCATTTACATTGTATTCAATAATAAGTTATCTAGAGTTGACTTAAAGTATACAGAGGATGTCTGTGGGTTATATGCCAATACTAAGCCATTTCATGTAAGAGACTTGAGCATCTGTGGGTTTTGATATCCTGGGGATCCTAGAACCAGTCTCTCACAGGTACTGAGGGACATCTGTTCTCTTACAGCTGTTACCAGAAGGTGAACATTGTAGGAATGCTTCTTAGAGGTCTCCTGCTTGGTTCTGCTGCTAGTACTATTGTGTCCAGTCTATACATATGAATCTCTATCATTTATCTGTAATTCCAGCTTCAAAAAGTGCTAGAACCAAAAAAGAACACACACAAAAAAACATGAATTGGCAGCAAAACCTGACCTGAATTACCAGGAGGCTTTTCTTAACTTTCATTATCCTACTTAGGTTGTATATTTTACTTCAGAAGCACATTTAATTACAAGTGCATGCCTCAGTCTCCACCATGGGTGTTAGGTAGTGTGCAGTTTACATACCTGTTACCTTCTAAAGTCTGAAAAATTCTTAATCCTACTGTACATTTGGCTAAAGACTATTTAGTTGTCCTGTAATGTCCTCCTTCCTGAAGAAAAGTTTTTGTGAAGTTTGAATAAATACGCAGAGTGCTAATTTATGGTATATGCTGGATAAATGCTAGTTCCGTGCCTTTGTGAGACTTTAATAACTCAAAGAGACAATAGGCAGATGTCAACAAAGGAGACAGTTTAGCTCTTTATTCTCCCAGCTTCCTCCTGTCTCCATGCAGAGTTTTTGCCCATGTCTGTTTCCCATCTCTGTGGCTTTCTTTACGCTTTCTCTTTCTCTCCTTCTCTCTCTCTCTTTTTTTTTTTTTTGGTTGTTGTCTTCTTTTCCATTATATTTCACATTTTATAGCAGAAGAAAGTGTCAGTCCTGCACATTAGTTCATCAGCTATCTTGGATGTTAGATCTAATTTAGGAACTTCAAGTTCTTGGTTTAGTTCTTGGGAACATGGAGACTACTGCTTTAGTCTCAAAACTTTGTTGCTTTTTTTGCAATTGAAGCTATTCCAACTGCTTGACAAGAGCATTTAAATTAAAAACTTCTAAGGTCAAGCAAATAAGTTTCATTCTTTCTTAATGTGGGTTATCTAAAGCTGTGGTTCCACCCCCACCCCACCCTTCAAGGGACATTTGGCAGGAAACATTTTTGGCTGTTACAACTTGGGAGGGTGCTGCTGGCATCCTTTGGGTAAAGGTCAAATTCACATGCTGCTAAAACTACGTAGTGCATAGCACAGCCCCTCACAGCACAGGCCTCTCCAGCAAAAACATTAACAGTGCCGAGGTTCAGAAACCCTGGCCTGCTGGTTTGCCTATTCCGACATAAGAAATGCCAGGCCCGTAGCACTCTATAGAAGCTGTCTTTCAGGTTTGTGGTTTAGATGTTTTCCGTGTCAGGTATATAAATTAGTGGACCTTTAAGGATTGTATAGATTAAATATGAAATTTGTGATAATTAAAACACTTGGTCTTTTAAATTTTTTTTATTTCAGGAAAAAATGGAAGCCTGGTTAGTGTCTATTAAAATTGCTTTTGATAAGAAGGCTCAGAAGACTAATGTGTCCATGAACACTGACAATTTGATGAAGATTTTTACTCTGGGATCTGATCTCACAAGACCATTTGAATATCTTTTTGCTACTGGGAATCTGCGTTCTAAAACAGGTGAAATTAAATAGGTTGGCTTTACTTTAGTTATGTCTTTCAATTTATTTGCTTACTGCAGAGTTATATGTGCCCGAGAGAGTTTCTTTTTAAAAGTAAATTCCTCATTTTCATCAAAGACACCTAGTCTTTAGTGAGGGTGTAGTAAATTTTGATGACTGTATATCAATCTGAAGCTTATATAGCTTAAATCCAATTCTAATAACGAAATACATTTCCTGTGCCTCTTGGAAAATACAAAACCACTTAGATCTCTGAGGAAGAATGACCTAATAGGAAGTCGCTGTAGTGCCCACCCTACACCAGTTACCTCAGAATGATCTGGGACACTTAAAACAAAAAGTGATAATAGGGGGCCCAGAAATCTTCATTTTTTAACAGATGTTACTGATGCAGATTCTTTCATTAGCATACTAACACGTGCTTGTGTATCATCCCGCCCTCCCAGAGGAATTTAATTACTTTCTGTCGTTGTTCCTTTAATGTTCTTTCTCAGGGTTAATGTGATTTGTGAAACATAAGGGTTTTGTTTTTTTTTTCTTTTTTACTATTTTTTGTAAACTCCACTTATCAGAACTAGGAAAGTACTTAAATTTGGCCTGTTTTTGAGTAACATTTGTTTTATTAAGGTCTTGGCTTCCTGCAAGATTCCGGACTTTGTGTGGTGGCTGACAAGCTGAACTTCATACGTTATCTCTCCCATTTCCGCTGTGTGCACAGAGGGGCTGATTTTGCCAAGATGAGGACCACCACAGTACGCAGGCTGCTGCCGGAGTCCTGGGGCTTCCTTTGCCCGGTGCACACCCCAGACGGAGAGCCCTGTGGACTGATGAACCACTTAACTGCTGTGTGTGAGGTTGTCACGCAGTTTGTGTATACAACATCTATCCCAGCTTTGCTCTGCAGCTTGGGTATGTGCAGCGATCAGTTTTGTTTGGCTATATGGCTTTTAACAGTTGCAAACCGTAAGGCTTCCTTTGGGGATTCAGCAAATTCAGGATTTCTGCAAGAAGTCTTTTTCATTCTTCTGTAAAAGAGTTAGGCTGCTTTCTTGCATTCTCTACAGAAGGTCAAATGTATTCTTTGAAAATGAAAAACAGGAGAAATTAAATGTTATAAGCGTTTTGTTCTTATCTCAAAAACAAAAAATGATGCCAAAGCATTTGCTGTAGACCAGCTGTTAATATTGGAAGCATAGATGCTATTATGTACAACTTTTGGGATCACTCTTCTTGGATGTCTCCATGCAGAGCTTTTGCTTATGTATGTAGAAAACATTGCAGGTTTACAGGGAAATAGTTCAAAAGGGGGTTGTCCAGTCTACTTTGATGTCATCAGACACAGAACTTTGTTCCTGGTAACCTTGCATTTGGTGTGTCTGCGCTGGCTAGAAAGCTACTTCTCATTATTCTTCTGAGTTTTATATTTGGTTTGCACTTACCTTCGTACTTAAAAATGTCAGTTTTTTCTTTGGGCATTCCATGGTCTTCTAGTCCTGGGGTTCTCCTATTGGGAATTGGAAACCAGATGTGTTCTGTCCTTGATCTGCAGGTGAGATCTCCAGTGAGATTAATATTTATGTGATAAAATGTTCAGTTCATGGGGATCAGTTTGATAGGGACTCTCAAGCAACCAGAGGGCAGTGAGGCAAGAGTCAAGAAGTTTCTGCTTAAAAGTATTTTTCCCTGGCTCAGCACCTGTAGCTCAACCAGCTAGAGCGCCAGCCACATACACTGGAGCTGGCAGGTTTGAATCCAGCCTGGGCCCGCCAAACAATAATGACAATTACAACCAAAAAAATAGCCAGGCGTTGTGGCGGGCGCCTGTAATCCCAACTACTTGGGAGGCTGAGGCAAGAGAATTACTTGAGCCCAGGAGTTAATTGGAGGTTGCTCTGAGTTGTGATGCCACAGCACTCTACCCAGGGTGACAGCTTGAGGCTCTGTCTCAAAAAAAGAGAGAATGGAGCCCCAAAGAAAGTAATCAGGAAATACTCAAGATTCAGAAGATGTAATCAGCCGGATGCAGTGGCTCACGCCTATAATCCTTGCATTCTGGGAGGCCGAAGCGCGTAGATTGCTTGAACTCATGAGTTTGAGATCACCCTGAACAAGACCAAGACCTGTTTCTAAATAATAGCTGGGCATTGTTGCAGGTACCTGTAGTCCTAGCTACTCAGGAGGCTGAAGCAAGAGAATTTGCTTGAGCCCAGGAATTTGAGGTTGCTCTAAGCTCATGATGCCACGGCACTCTATTTAGGGCAACAAAGTGAAACTCTGTCTTAAAAAAAGAAAAAAAAATTAGAGGTAATTAGTATTAAAAAACTGGAGAGGTGGAAAATAATATCCCACTGCAAAAGAGGATAGGAAGGGTTATTTGCTCTGGCACTGAGGAGAAAGACAGAATTGCCTACAGCGGTTCTCAACCTGTGGGTCACCCCCCACAGGAACTGTACTAAAGGGCTGTGGCATTAGGAAGATTGAGAACCACTAGCCTAACTTTTGGTGGAGGTAGGCATGTTAGGGTGATAGATGAAACACTGAATGGGTAACCTGTGACACTCATTACTTGCTGTCTTCAGAAGGTATTTATGGTTCATGGAAGAATTTGTTTTACTTAATTTCAATTGATTCTCATTGCTTCTAGTACTTGTGTTCTGTGCAGTCACCAGTGGATGTTGAACCATTTGTTCCTAGGGAAAGTACAGACATAGGTTTGTGGAGGCCTCTGGTCAAATTTTCATGAGCTAATCAATATGTAGTCTTGTTATCCATAAGAAGCAACTCCTCGGGTGGCTGAATGGGTAAGGCACCGGCCCCATATACCAAGGGTGGCAGGTTTGAATTCAGCCCCAGCCAGCTAAAACAGCAATGAGAATTGGAACAAAAAATAGCCGGGCATTGTGGTGGTCACCTGTAGTCCCAGGTGCTCAGGAGGCTGAGGCAAGAGAATCACTTAAGCCCAAGAGTTGGAGGTTGCTGTGAGCTGTGAAGCCATGGCACTCTACCGACAAAGTGAAACTCTGTCTCAAAAAAAAAAAAAAAGAAGCAACTCCTCATCCATTCAAGTTTGATCACGAGATTGCAGCAAGTTAGTCTGCAGGCTCTCCTTTTAATTCTAGTTTCCTTGTATTTTCTCCAGATCTACAAGGTCAATAGTAACATTAATGATTACTAGTCATAGCTCAGCATAACAGATTTCATAGCAATGATGTTTGAAGTATTGCGAGAATACCAAAATCCTGGCGTAGATGAAGTGAGCACCCGCTATTAGGAAAACAGTGGCAATAGACTTACTTGATGCAGGGTTGCCACAAGCCTTCAATTAATGTAAAAAAAGAAGAAAACAAAAAAAGCACAATATCTGTGAAGCTCAAAGAAAAGAGATATGCCTGTACCAGTTTCAGAGACTGTTAGTTAATTAGATTATCTAACCTGATGAAGCAGCTGCTGAACCCATCTGCAGGGACTTTGAAGCATTGCTCAGAGCTCTCTGATGTGTTGTTTCGGTCTGTTCCTTTTCCAGGGGTCACTCCTGTAGATGGAGCTCCTCACCGACCCTATAGTGAGTGCTACCCTGTCCTGCTGGATGGTGTCATGGTTGGCTGGGTAGATAAGGACCTGGCTCCTGGCATCGCACATTCTCTCCGTCATTTTAAGGTGATCATCTTTGTTATACCCCTCAGCCTTAGGTTTTCAGTGCTTTATAATTGATGAGGTCAGCTCCAGGGCATTTTAGAATGATTAGATGGTCAGGGGTAGAAACTAATTCCAAAGTGTTCACACATTCCGTTTGGTGAGAGTTTTGCCTTGTACTGATCTTATTGCTCCGGTCAGTAACAGAGTTTCACTGAAGCCCCAATCTGCTTATCTAATAACAACAAATGTTTTTAATGCTATTCCTTTGTTAATATTAGTGCCATAAGGGATCTCAAAAAAAAAAAAAAAAGTCAAGTAGAAGGATATTCCTTGAGTAACTTACCCCTGGAATTTCCCCCTAATAGAGTATTTAATCCTAAAATATTTGTCCTTTTGTGTCTCATGTTTTACTTCAGATGATGTTTTTGAGATTCATCTGTGTTCCAGCATGTATAAAATTTCATTTAGTTTTAATACTGAATAATGTTTTCCTTGCATGTATAAACCACATTTTGTTGATCCAGTGATCCATCAGTGGACACTTAGGTTGTTTCCACCTTTTGGCCATAGTGGATAATGCTGCTCTGAACTTGGGTGTATAAAGATCTATTTAAGTTCCTGTTTTTAATTCTTTCTGGTATATACCTAGAAGTGGAATTATTGGATCATATGGTAATTCTATGTTTAATTTTTTTACATCTTTGGTAGGAAATTGCAGTGGTTTTTTCTTTAATAGAGTATTAATTCATTCTCTAGTAATGATCATTCTCTAATGATATTGATAAATAATGAATCTCAAATTCTTAAAATAAAGCATACTTGGTCACAGTATACTGTTTTATTTATACTTAAGAAATACCAATAGGAAGAAACACCAGTAATTTCTTAAGTTCTAATACTTGAAGATTTTTTAAATTAATGTTCATAAATGTTCTGCTTTATAAAAGCAATTGGCAGGTTTTTCTTTGTTTTCGGTATTCTGAAACTGTTGTTGAAGCATTAGGTTATCTGGTCTGCAATGAAGCCATCTGACTTGTGCTTTCTTGGCAGAGTGGTTTCTTTCTTCTTTTCTGTTTTTTATTTTATTTTTTTGATAGTCTCACTCTGATGCCCTGGGTAGTGTCATGGTGTCATAGCTCATAGCAGCCTCAAACTCTTGGGGTCAAGTGATCCTCTTGCCTCAGCCTCCCAAGTAGCTGGGACTACAGACATGTGCCGTAATGCTGGCTAATTTTTCTGTTTTTAGTAGAGATGGGGTCTTGCTCTTGGTCAGGCTGGTTTCGAACTCCGGAGCTCTAGCAATCCACCCACTTCAGCCTCCCAGAGTGCTAGGATTATAAGTGTGAGCCATCGCGCCCTGCCTAGAGTAGTTTCTTGATGTCTTCATTTCTTACATGGAAATTAGAAATTAGTCTATGTTGATAACCTGTATTTTGTCCATTTCAAATATGCAAAATAGACCTATGATCTTAAACATTTTGTCTCAGTGGTTTTACTCTCCTTTTTTACAATATATTTGTCCCCCACCTCCCTTTTGATTAAATTAAGTAGTGGGTATTGTTGATTTTTAAGGACCACAAATTTTTTTAGGGGGGGAGGAAAGTTACTCTTCTATAATTGTTTCCACACATTTTGGGTTTTTTTCTTTTTTTTATACAGTGTTTTCTTTTTTGTTTTCAATTCTCTCTTTTTTTTTTAATTAATTGGGATTCATTAAGAAGGACCATAAATTTTGATTCATTAATTTGATCTTTTGTCTGTACTCTAACCTCATTAATAAATTTGTCCCCCCCCCACCTCCCTTTTTGATTAAGTAGTGGAGGATCGGCACTTGTAGCTTAGTGGCTAGGGCACCAGCCACATACACCAAAGCTGGAGGGTTCAAACCCAGCCCAGGCTTGCCAAACAACAATGACAACTACGACCAAAAAACAGCCAGGTGTTGTGGCAGGTACCTATAGTCCCAGCTACTTGGGAGGGTGAGGCAAGAGAATCGGTGAAACCACCGAGTTTGAGGTTGCTGTGAGCTATGATACCACAGCGCTCTACCAAGGGCGACATAATGAGACTCTGTCTCAAAAAAAAAAAAAAAAAAAAAAAGTAGTGGATATTGTTGATTTTTAAGGACCATAAATTTTGATTCATTAATTTGATCTTTTTTCTCATTAATTTCAGATTTTCTTTTTTACAATTTCTTATGCTTTGTTTTATTGTATCCCTTTTTTAGCTTTTAAGTTAAAGTGTTAATTCATTTATTTTCATTCTCTCGTTCTTTTTTTGTGTGGGTGTATGTGGTGAGAACACTTAAAATCTACCCTTTTAGTAAATTTCAGGTATACAATATAGTATTGTAAACTATAGTCATTAAATGTACGGTTTCCAGAACTTAATCTTCTTGTATAAATGAAACTTTGTATACTTTGATTTATATCACTCCATTTCCACCTCTACCGAACATCCTTTCATTTTTATTAATAATGGGTTTAGCTATGAATCCCTGTAAGTTCTGATGGTGGATTTTGTCCTTTTTCTTCAAACTTCTGTAATATCATTTTGTATTTCTCCTTTTACCTAGTTTTGGTTTTTTTCATTAATTTCACTTATTAAGTGAAAAGAAAGGGCCTTTTCATATTTTTAAGTTTGAAAATAAAGCCACTAAACAACTGTATGTTAGACACATGAGGACAGAATTTCATTAGTGTGCTACACCACATTCTTGGTGAGCTCCCAGGGAAGTAGGGCTTTGGCCGTGACTGGATGCAGGGGAGTCCCCCCTCTACCTGCCTACCAGCAGGTGGGGACTGCGTGAAACACATCACTTACTCTTTATTGAATCTGTTTTTGTTGAAAACAGGTGTTGAGAGAAAAAAGAATTCCTCCCTGGATGGAAGTGGCCCTTATTCCCATGACAGGAAAAGCAAGTCTGTACCCAGGATTGTACCTTTTTACCACTCCTTGTAGACTGGTGCGGCCTGTGCAGAACTTGGAATTAGGCAAAGAAGAATTAATTGGAACTATGGAACAGGTACTTAAATATATGTGATGAGTAGGTGTGTGTGCTTGTATATCTTGCAGAGGTTAACTGTTCCTTTTAAAAGGAAGGATTATTATCATTGTTATAGTAACAATTAGACATTTAAAAGAAACTCTCATTTATTTTTGGCCACCTCTGTGACTAGCACAAAGCAGTTTCCATAGGTCATCTTGCTGCTTGGAACCTGAGAGAGGGCTGGTGATCGCATGACCTGCCCTTGCAGCTTGCCCAACTCCCAGAGCTCCTTTGTACCTGGCTCTGCCTGAGCTATGGAGATTGAAACATTCCCTTAGATTCACTCTTGGTCTTTGCCTACATCTTTGTAGTTGCAGTATTGTAGGCTTTATTCTACTTAGAAGTTATTATTTTTTTCTATTCCCCTTCATAATTGCACTGGGGTAGATAACAGAGAAAATACATAAGGCAGGTGTTTTTGTTTTTAGTTTTTTTTTCTTCCCTTTTTTTTTTTTTTTGCAGTTTTCGGCCAGGGCCAGGTTTGAACCCATCACCGCTGGTATATGAGGCTAGTGCCCTACTCCTTTGAGCCACAGGCACTGCTCTACCCTTCCCTTCCCTTCCCTTTTTTCTTTTCTCTTTTCTCTCTTCTTCTCTCCTCCCCTCTCCTCCCCTTCCCTTCCTTTTTTTTTTTGAGACAGAGTCTCACTTTGTTGCCTAGGCCAGAGTGCCATGGTGTCAACCTAGCTCATAGCTACCTCAAACTCTTGGGTCAAGTAATCCTCTTGCTTCAGCCTCCCAAGTAGTTGGGACTATAGGTTGCAGCCACCACACCTGGCTAGTTTTTCTATTTTTAGTAGACACAGGGTCTCACTCTTGCTCAGGTTGGTTTCAAACTCCTGATCTCCATGATCCCCCTGCTGAGGCCACATCCGAGGCAGGTAGTATTTCTAACCGGAAACTTCTCTGTTCTTCCCCATGGATCCCGTCAGCATTCATGATGCTGAGTGAGGAAATTTTTTTCTTCAAGTCTTTGAGTACTGAATATGGAGAAATAATAAAAGTTAATATGTTGACCCTCATGGTTGTTTTGTGCCTTGAACTACCTCTTCTCCAGATCTTTATGAACATTGCTATCTTTGAGGATGAGGTGATTGCTGGAGTCACCACACACCAGGAGCTCTTTCCTCACAGCCTGCTGAGCGTGATCGCCAACTTCATCCCTTTCTCTGATCACAACCAGAGTCCACGGAACATGTACCAGTGCCAGATGGGTGAGGTGGAGGAAGGATGGGGTGGTAGTCACACGTATAGAAGAAATGCGCTTAAACTTTTTATTTTGGAATTCAGAGAAAAGTTTTAAGAATTGTAAAATGTCCATTGATTTGGGTTTACTTTAGATCTGGCGATTCGGTCTTTGAAGAATAGAAACCATCATATCACTTTCCATGCTCTTCATTCCTGCCTAAAGATTCAGGTTCATCACACATCGTTTCCTTTCAAGCCTGAAGAACTTCCTTTAACATTTTGTTTTTTTTGAGACTGAGTCTCACACTGTTGCAGCAGACTAGAGTGCCATGGTGTCAGCCTAGCTCACAGTAACCTAAAAAGCTCAAGCGATCCTCCTGCCTTAGCCTCCCAGGTAGCTGGGACTAAAGGTGCCTGCCACAACGCCCAGCCAGATTTTCTATTTTTAGTAGAGACAAGGTCTTGCTCTTGCTCAGGCTGGTCTTGAACTCCTGAGAGTTCTTTTGTCTGGGCTTCCTTGCACCTGACCCTGACTGGATCATTTTTATTGATCTGTCATGACATTTATTTCTCACTCTGTCAAAATTTTCTTTTACACTCATACATCATTTAATGACAGGTCTGTATTCAGAGAATAAGTCCTTAAGGCAATTTCATTGTCATACAACAGTGTACCACCATAAACCTAGATGGTGTAAGCTCCTGTATACCTAGACTATATGGGATAGTCTGTTGCTCCTAGACTATAAACCTATAGAGCATGTTACTGCACTGAATACTGTAAGTGATCATGACATAGTGGCAAGGATTTTATGTATCTGAACATGTTTAAACATAGGAAAGATACAAATGTTATAATCTTTATATGTAACTGTCATAGATGGGGATCCTCATTTAGTGTGGGCATATTTTCCTTTACATTTTTGAGCATAGTTTATATAATGGATGTTTCAAAATTGTTTGTTAGGAGTTTACCCAAAACATTTGGGTTATCTCAGGATCAGTCTCCATTGATTATGTTTTTTCTTGACCATAAATCATGTTTTACTCTTTCTTTGTGTGTCTGGTAATACTGGATTATATTGCAAACATTGTAAATAATAGGTTTTAGAGACTGGATCCTGTTATAGCCCTCTGAAGGGGATTGGTTTTTGTTTTGTGGGGTTGGCCTTCAAATCCATTTTGGTTTTTTTCTTTTTATACCTTTCCTTAATGTACTATCTATTACCATAGCTTAATGCATATCACCAAAAATTCTCCAGGGGATGAGGATTGGTTCTTAGTTTTAACTGGTAGTTACAGTATTCAATACAGTAATATGCTTAGCACTTGAAGTACATTCTCTGAACCTTAGGTAGGCTACTTACCTCAGTGCCATGTATGCATAGTTGAGGACTCTACCAAAGATTTGGAGTCAATTTATATGCGGAATTCAGGGATCTCCTTTTGTGGTTCTCTGATACCTGAAATTTGCCCCCTTACTTTCCAGTTGCTGTCATGCTCTGAACTTTGTTCCTTGGGTCTTCAAGCCAATAATACTAAGTTGTAGCTACCACATTGACTGGGCCATCAGGCCAAAAAAAGAAAAACGTTAATGACAAAAAACTGGAAAATCACCTAGTGCAGTTTCTCTGTCCAGGTGAAAATTACTCTCGGTCTCTGACTGCTTTGGTTACTTTGCAGTTATATATACGTAGTTTTGAGTTGTTCCTGGATCTTTTACTCACGTGTTGAGGGGGATCTTATAAGGTTAGCCCTTTTTTCCTGGAAGCTGTAAGTCTCTTATGTTTTTGAACTGTTTCACTTTTGTGAGTATTTTATTTTTTTAAGTCATTTTGTTTGGAAACGATTCTCTGTACTATGAAGTAGTACAAGGAAGCGTCTTACCCTGTGCCCCGTTACCCAATATTAACAAGTATTGCCATTTTCTTCTGTGTGTATATAAGAAAGTAGTCTCATTACATAATAATCACTGTCTGCTGTTTGCCCTCAAGTAGCAATAGCCTGTTGTATGTGTCTGTCTTTTCTCTCCCCTTTTTATGTTTTTATTATATCCCATTCATACCCATAAAACTTGGTACAGAATTGTTTGGGGTGTGTTGCAAATGCACATAAATGGTGTCATAGTAAGTGTCGTTCTGCACTTTCTCCTCAGTGTGGTTTCCATGATTGTGTTGATACCTGTCGGTGTGCTTCATTTTCACAGCCATGTGTTAACCTGCAGTAAGCATAACTACTGTGAGGTGTTATTGTTTTTTTCATTCCCCTATGGTGAATATTTAGTTTCCAGTTTTAAATATCACTTTATAATCAAGGTTAAAAAAAACAAAATGCTAAGATGTTATTTCCCTTTGTAGGTAAGCAAACGATGGGCTTTCCACTTCTGACTTATCAAGATCGATCAGACAACAAATTGTATCGTCTTCAGACTCCGCAGAGTCCTTTAGTGAGACCTTGCATGTATGATTATTATGACATGGATAACTATCCAATTGGAACTAATGCCATTGTGGCTGTGATTTCTTACACTGGCTATGATATGGAAGATGCCATGGTAAGGTGTAGTTTCAGTCTTTATTTTTTAACTCTTTTATTTACTGGGAGATGACAGAAGGAATATTTTTGTGTCTGTACCTACTGTTTGATACATGATTGTTCTGTTACATGTTTAGTTCCTGGTCTAAATTGAAAGTGAGGAATATTAACTAAATATTCAGATATTGCACATTTGAGTGCATACTATGAGTAAAAGTTGAATGAGTATAGTCTTAAGTAATCTTCCTTTTATATTTGTATGTGATTAGGGTTTAAATCATTTATATATGTCTGGGTTTGATTTAGAAAATGTGGGAAGAATTATAAAATCTGATCCCAGTTACCCTAAAGCAAGTATTATGGTTCTACCAAATTTTATTTGGAAAACTCTCATTTGGCTTCAGTCTCTTAAATTAACAATTCTTGAACCTCACAGATTGTGAATAAGGCCTCTTGGGAACGAGGCTTTGCCCATGGAAGTGTCTACAAGTCTGAGTTCATAGACCTTGCTGAAAAAATTAAACAAGGAGATGATAGTTTGGTGTTTGGAGTTAAACCTGGTGACCCACGGATTTTGCAGAAGTTAGATGATGATGGATTGCCATTTATAGGAGCCAAACTGCAATATGGAGATCCATATTACGGCTACCTAAACCTCAACACTGGAGAGAGCTTTGTGATGTACTACAAGTAAGTTGAAATAGCGTTGCTATTTTTTAACAAATAGTTCTTAGTGGAATTGCTAGAGGTCGGTGAAAGTTACCTTTTAGCAAGAAAATATAAGTGGTAGCTTAGTTATTTGTGCTGCTGCAACAAAATAACTACAACTGTATCATTTACAAGGAACAGAAATGTATTTGTGAGTCCGAGAGGCTAGGAAGTCCATAGTGAAGGTGCTGGCAGATTCAGTGTCTGGTGAGGACCCATTCCTCACAGATTGTGCCATCTGGATGTCTTCACATTGCAGAAAGTAGAAAGGCAAAAAGGGGCAAGCAGCTTCTTGCTCCTTTTTAATAAGGCCACTAATCCATTTGTGAGGGTTGTAACCTCATGACTTAATCACCTCCTAAAGGCTTCATCTCTTAATGCCACCACAGTGGGGTTGGTGGTTAAGTTTCAACGTGAACTTGGGAGGGAACACAAACATTCGAACCATAGCCATTGTTGTCTCAGTCATAACTAAATTAGCTTTGCTTCAGTGAGACAGTCTCTGTTGTACTGCCTTTCCTTTTCTATTTTTCTGTGATAATTTTTGAGAATTATCAGACTTAAAGCTATATTCACATTTTATCATCGAATACACATTAGGATTGTTTCCTAGCCAAAATGTTGAGTTCATTATGCTCTTATTAAAAATAAATTTTTATTTTAGCTTCTTTTTACAACAATAAAATTAATTTTAGTAGATCTTTGTAATAGTTTTTCAGCTGCCTTTCTTGTGGCTGACTTTCAGATGAACATAATTCTGTAATAAACACAATCAACAGCCCTATTTTTTTTGGTAGAGATTGAGTCTCACTCCATCACCCTCGGTAGAGTGCCATGGCATCACACAGCTCACAGCAACCTCAAACTCCTGGGCTTAGGTGATTCTCTTGCCTCCTGAGTAGCTGGGACTACAGGCACTCGCCACAATCCCTGGCTATTTTTTTGTTGCAGTTTGGCCAGGGCCGGGTTTGAACCCACCAACCTTGGTATATGGGGCCGGCGCCCTACTCATTGAGCCACAGTCACCACCTGGCAGCCCTATTCTTAAAGATTTTCAGGGATACAAACTTTATTTATATTGGAGAATAGAGGTAAGAATAAGTTTTGGGAAAATCCTTTATATGAAGCAATAATTATATCAACAAAACTAAAATGTGTAGGCTTAAACAAATATAGTAGTTTGACTTTTTATATGGTTTGTTTTTTCCTAGGAGTAAAGAAAATTGTGTTGTGGATAACATCAAAGTGTGTAGTAATGACACTGGGAGTGGGAAATTCAAGTGTATTTGCATCACAATGAGAGTCCCTCGGAACCCAACTATTGGGGATAAATTTGCCAGTCGACATGGGCAAAAGGGCATTTTGAGCAGATTATGGCCAACAGAAGATATGCCTTTTACTGAAAGTGGGATGGTCCCAGACATTCTGTTCAATCCTCATGGTTTTCCATCCCGAATGACTATCGGTATGTTAATTGAGAGTATGGCTGGGAAGTCTGCAGCTTTGCATGGCCTCTGCCATGATGCCACACCCTTCACCTTCTCAGAGAACTCGGCCTTAGAATACTTTGGTGAGATGTTAAAGGCTGCTGGCTACAACTTCTATGGCACTGAGAGGCTATATAGTGGCATCAGTGGACTGGAACTGGAAGCAGACATCTTCATAGGTGTGGTGTATTATCAACGTCTGCGCCACATGGTCTCAGACAAATTTCAAGTTAGGACAACTGGGGCAAGAGACAGAGTCACCAACCAGCCTATTGGAGGAAGAAATGTTCAGGGTGGAATCCGTTTTGGGGAGATGGAGCGGGATGCCCTTTTAGCTCACGGTACATCTTTTCTCCTTCACGACCGCCTCTTCAACTGCTCTGACCGATCAGTAGCCCACGTGTGTGTAGAGTGTGGCAGCTTGCTCTCTCCACTGTTGGAGAAGCCACCCCCATCTTGGTCGGCAATGCGCAACAGGAAGTACAACTGTACTCTGTGTAATCGCAGTGACACTATTGACACTGTTTCTGTGCCTTATGTTTTTAGGTATTTTGTAGCTGAACTGGCAGCTATGAACATCAAAGTGAAACTGGATGTCATTTAACTTGATCTATTGAATTTTTCAAAATGTAACTTTAGTTCAGTGAACATATTATCACTAGATTACACTTGTGTTTTTTCAAGTAAATTGGAATTCTCCTCCAAGATTTAGGGCTGGGTGCAGTGATTGGTGCCTGTAATCCTAGGACTTTGAAAAGCCAAGGTGGGAAGATTGCATGAGGCTAGCAGTTTGAGACCAAGTGAGCAAGAGCAGACCCTATCTCAACAACAACAACAAAAACAGAAAAATTAGCTGGGTGCAGTGGTGCGCACCTGTAGTTCCACCTATTCTGGAGGCTAATGCAGGAACCCAGGAGGGGTTGCAATGAACTATGTTGATGCCAGTGCACTCTAACTGCATCAACAGAGTAAAACTCTGAAAAAAACAAAACAAAGCAAAAGTAAATAAATGACTTGGCAACCAAGGTTCTTAGTCTCTCTGGTATACTAACTACTGATACGGTATTTTGGTGTATTTGTTTAAAAAATTCACATATATCTCCTTTAAAAATGAAATATTGATACATAGAAGGACAGACTGGGAAAAATCTCCCTTCCAGCCAGACATTCCCTATTCCCTGCTTTTAACAGGCAGTGACCATCACACACCTGTTAGTAGTCATAACAGAGCTGTACAATACAAATACAATGTAAGCCATGGAGATCAGTTTGTATGTTCTCATAGCCACGTTTTTACATTAGTAAAAACCAAGAGGTAGAGTTCAGGTCAATTCTGACCTTTAAAAATACAGTATTTTTTTTAAACTGCTTTGTTGAAGTGTAATTGTTATACAAAAAACTACATACATGTGTTTATACAATTTGATGGGTTTGAATATATGGACACAACTATGATTGTCACCACAAAGTAATAAACATATTCATCATCTCTAAACGTTTCCTTCTGCCTCTGCTTTTTGGTGTGTGTGTGTAGTTGGAAGTTACTTTTCAACCTCGGTAGAGTGCTGTGGTGTCATAGCTCACAGCAACCTCCATCTCTTAAGCTCAAGTGATTCTCTTGTCTCAGCCTCCCAAGTAGCTGGGACGATAAGTGCCCACCACAATGCCAAGCTATTTTTAGAGACGGGGTCTTGCTCTTGCTCAGGCTGGTCTCGAACCTGTGAGCTAAGGTAATCCACCCCCTTTGGCCTCCCAGAGTGCTAGGATTACAGGCTTGAGCCACCTCACCTGGGAATGCAAGATCTCTTTTAACAAACTTCTTAAGTGAATAATATACAGTATTAACTATAGGCACCATATTGTAGCAGATCTCTAGAACTTACATAATTAAAGCTTTCTATCTATTGTACAAGACCTCTTCATTGCAACCGCACTTCTACTCTGTTGTTCTATGTGTTTAACTATTTTAGATAACTCATGTAGTGGGACTATGCAATATCTTTCCTTGTCTGACTGGTTTATTTCACTTAGCATAATGTCTTCAAGATTATCCACGTTGTTGCATGCAGGAGACTGATATTCTACTGGATGTATATGCCACATCCATCAGTGGGCATTAGGGTTGTTTCCACATCTTAGAAATAATTTTAATATTATATTTATTTTAAAGTAATATAGCCAAAATGTCATTTTAACATTAATGAATGTAAAAAGTTGTTTGAGATAATATACCTTTTTCCATACTAAATCTCTGAAGTCCAGTGGGTCTTATGTTTGGTCTACACTTAGTTTTTTTGTTCTTTTGAGATAGTCTCACTATGTTGCCCGCGGTAGAGTGTGGTGGCATCACAGCTCACAGCAACCTCAAATTCTTGCACTTAAGCCATTTTCTTGCTTCAGCCTCCCAAGTAACTGGGACTATAGGCACCCACTGTAATGCCTTGCCATTTTCTTGTTGCAGTTGTCGTTGCTGTTTAGCTGGCCCAACCTGGGCTCAAACCCGCCAGCCTCAGTGCATGTGGCTGGTGCTGTCACACCAGCAGCACTAACCACTGTGCTACATGGGCACTGAGCCTGCACTTAGCTTTTTTTGCATTGTTTATATTGAGCTGCTCTCATTTCAGTCTGTAGAGGGCTGCTTATTCTTTTTCTCAACTGCCAGCATTATAAACACTACTGGCAGTCGATACGTTTATACATACTTTTATGTAAAAGGCTCTTTTCATATGTATATATATAAAAGACTTTTTGATGATTACTAAGATAATTTTTTCCTAAGTGTGGCTTTGATTGGTCTATCACTCTTTATAAGGCAAATAGGAATGGACAGAAAAATCTATTCATTCAAGATATAACTTGGCTTTGCTTCATGAAACTGGTTGAAAAATATAAGGAAAAACATCTGGAATGTACTGGCTAGTAACTCCCCCCTCCTGTAAATAGAATCCCAGCTTTCTTAATCCATTCCAGTCTCTGCCTTATAATCCCATAGCTGAAGTCTGTTGTTCAACTCTCTCAACTTTATTTTTTAGCAGTGCTAAAAATTGTTAAAATTTTTTTTTTCTTGTCGGCTCGCGCCTGTGGCTCAATCGGCTAAGGCGCCAGCCACGTACACCTAAGGTGGTGGGTTCAAATCCCCAGCCCGGGCCCGCCAAACAACAATGATGGCTGCAACCAAAAAATGGCCAGGCATTGTGGCGGGCGCCTGTGGTCCCCGCTACTTGGGAGGCTGAGGCAGGAGACTCGGTTGAGCCCAGGAGTTGGAGGTTGCTGTGAGCTGTGATGCCATGGCACTCTACCCAGCGGGATAGCTTGAGGCTCCGTCTCAAAAAAAAAAATGGTTTTTTTAAATTTTTTATTTTAAATTGTATAATCACAACTAAGAAATTGGCATTGGGACAATCCACAGAGCTTGTTCCTGTTTCACCAGTTTTACATGGACTCGTTTAAGTGTGTGTATAGTTCTGT
>CAUYQV010153750.1:0-17099 GCA_963574575.1 Galagoides demidoff
TCGCCTAAGCCCAGGAGTTGGAGGCTGCTGTGAGCTGTTGACACCGCAGCACTCTACTGAGGGTGACAGAGTGAGATTCTGTTGCTTAAAAAAAAAAAAAAAGGAAAGAAAAGAAAAACACTTTGTAGGTTGAGGATAGTGGCTCGCACCTGTTATCCTAGCACTCTGAGAGGCTGAGTCCAGAGTAGTTGAGGTCAGTGCAAGACCTGTCTCTACTAAAAATAAAAAACTTAGGGCGGCACCTGTGGCTCAAAGGAATAGGGCACCAGCCCCATATACGGGAAGTGGCTGGTTCAAACACAGCCCCGGCCAAAGAAAAAAAAAGAAAAATTAGCTGGGCATTCTGCTGGGTGCCTATAGTCTCAGCTACTTGGGAGGGTGAGGTTTGAGCTAGGCTGACATCAGGGCACTCCACTCTAGCCTGGGCAGAAGAATGAGATTCTGTTTCTTTTTTTTTTTGAGACAGAGCCTCAAGCTATCCCGCTGGGTAGAGTGCCATGGCATCACAGCTCACAGTAACCTCCAACTCCTGGGCTCAAGCGAGTCTCCTGCCTCCGCCTCCCAAGTAGCTGGGACCACAGGCGCCCGCCACAACGCCTGGCCATTTTTTGGTTGCAGCCATCATTGTTGTTTGGTGGGCCCGGGCTGGGGATTCGAACACGTCACCTTAGGTGTAGGTGGCTGGCGCCTTAGCCGATTGAGCCACAGGCGCCGAGCCTCAACAAATCTTGAAAACAAGATCCAAAAAGATCAAATAGTTTTCAAGTAATATAATGACATCCTAGAACAAAGCTCAAGAATATTCATGGATATATAAATACATGTTTTCTCCAAAGGAGGGGGGAATAATATCTGGCATCAAATTGAAAATTACAAGACATGTAAGTAAGCAGAAAAATATAACCTGTAATAAGGAGAAAAATCAGTCAACAGAAACCAACCAGTCAAACCGAATCTGACACAAGTGTAAGAATAAGAACACCAAGACTTTAGAATAGTTGTTATAACTATATTCAAAATGTTTAGACTGTGAAAGGAAAGATCAAACATGTTAAATAAAGGCCAAAGTTTGCTGGAAAATATCCAAGATAAAAACTTTATCTTTGATGAAGAATACACTAAAAGGGATTAATGGCAGATGAGACTCTGTAGAGGAAAAGAAAGGCTAATAAAAGACAGAGCTATAGAAACGATTCAAAATGAAGCATTAAAGAAAATGACTAAGAGGAGAAAGGGGAGGTAGATGAGGGGGAAAGAATAATAACAAAACATCAGTTAACTGTGGGACAATTTGAACTAGGTAATATGTGTGTAATTTGAGTTTTGTTTTGTTTTGTTTGTTGAGACGGAGTCTCACTATGTCGCCCTTGGGAGAGTGCCATGGCATCACAGCTCACAGCAATCTCTAACTCTTGAACTTAAGTGATTATTTTGCCTCAGCTTCCTGTATAACTGGGACTACAAGTGTCTGCCACAATACCCAGCCATTTATTCATAGCAATTGTCATTGTTGTTTAGCAGCCCCAGGCTGGGTTTGAACCCTCCTGTCTTGGTGTATGTGGTTGGCACCCTACCCACTGAGCTACAGGAGCTGCCGGGATTTGAATTCTTTAAAGGATGAAGATCAGGGGGAAAAATTATAGAAATAATGGCCAAAAATTTTCCAAAATTGATGAAAGTTATATAAGCCCACAAATCTAAGAGCCACACATTCCAGTCCCAAGAAATGAAGACTCAAGTAAAGGACGTCATAATAAAATTGCTCAAATACAGAGATAAAGAGAAAATGGTAAAAGCATTAAGGTGGAAAAAATTGTTGTTTACAGAGAAACCAAAATAATAATGACCAATAATTTCCTATCAGAAACAATACAAGAGAGAAGAGATTACAGCAGAATCTTTACCAGATCTTTAAGTGCTATCCTGGTGAGGGTTCAGAAGAAGAAAAGAGCTGTTAGTAAAGCATCAATCTTCTTTGAGATTACTTAAGTAGTCTTGATCAGAATGTGGGTAGAAATATAGACACTAAAAGTCATTCTGATGAGGTATCAGCAGGAAATGAGAAACTTTGTATTGGAAATTGAAAGAAAGGTCATGCTTGTTATAAATACAAAAAATGGCTGAATGTTATTCATATATTATGGTTGTATAAAAATTAGAGACTGTCAGCAAAAAATAGATTATTTTGCAAAAGAAATTTCTAAGCAAAATGTTGAGAGTTCAGCATGGCTTCTTTTGACTGATTATAGTAAAGTGTAAATGAGAGAAACTAATTAAAGATATAATTTATAATTGAAAAGAAAGCAGAGAGTTGGAAAATTGTCTGCCCTTTAAAATGCGAAAATGTATTTGAGAGAAAACCCCAAAGGTGTGGCTAAGAGACCATTTAGTAAGGAGATGAGTATGGCAAGAAGGAGTTCAGATGCTAATCATCAAGATAACTGAAGAATGAACCCCAAAACTTTTGGGAGATCTTCAAGACTGCCACTGTCATCACCAGCCCATAGTGCCAAGACCTTGAAAAAAAGAATTTCAGATGAGGGGCCCAGGGCCACCTGCTCCATGCACTCTGATACAGCATATAGTTTGGGCCAAAGTGGCTGCCCCTCTAGAAAGGGTATGTAGTAAAACTTGGTGCCATTCACCTGGTGCTGAATCTACATTGCAGGCATAGAGAGTGCATGAGCTATGAAAGCATGGTTACACTACCTCCACCTGCATTTCCAGGATGTCTCAAAGAGTCTCAGAAACCAGGCAACTTATTGTCACAGGGGCAGAGCACTGCAGAGTCTACACTGAGAAATGCCTAGCAAAGCCATAGGATCAGGGAGACCACAGGGAGTATCCACAAGGGCAATGCTAGTGAAGTCACAGGGGCAGGGCTGGTCCCAGGGACCCAGGCTGATAGAGCCTCTAGCGTGCCCCTCTAGTCAGAAATATCTACAGGCATGCAACTCCACTGTGTAAGACCTACTATGTGGATTCACTCTGCAAAGCCATGGAGGTAGGCCTGCCTGGGGTCTTGGTTGTCCAATGGCCATCGTATCTGGAAGGTAGTAAGTGGAGTCAAAAAAGGTTATTCTCTAGGCTTAACGTTTAATGTTGTTTGCCTTGTTGGGTTTCAGACCTGCTTGGGAACAATTACCCCTTTTTTATTTCCTATTTCTCCCTTTTGGATCAGGAATGACTCTCTTTTATAAGTTCATACCTTATTTGATGTGATAAGCTCCCAGTTGGAAGTAAATTTTTAGAATGAAACATGTCTTTCCATCTCACCCATTTCCTATTTAGATGATATTTTGATAGGACTCTGGACTTTAGATTATTGAGTTGGTGCTAGACTAAGATAAGACATGGAGGGCAATTGGGATGGTATGAATGTTATTTTGTGTGGGAGAAGGATATATCTTTGGGGGGGGGGTCCAGAGATGACATGTTATATTTGAATGGATGTGTCCCTCTAAAATTGATGGGTTGGAAACTAATATACAATGTAACAGTATTAAGAGGCAGGGTCTTTGGGATAATCTCTTCATCATCATGAATGGGATTATTGCTATTATAAATTAGATTAAAGGGAAAGCTCTAGTCCCTCTTTGCCCTTTTATCCTTTCTTCCATGTAAGGATACAGAATTTGTCCCCTCTGAGGATGGAGAAATGAGATGCCATCTTGCAAGGAGAGAGTAGCCATTCTTAGGCACCAGATTTTCCTAGACCTTAGTTTTGGACTTCCCATCCTCCAGTAACTTGCATTACTTATAAATTACTCAATCTGTAATTTGTTTTTATAGTAGCAGGAATGAATTAAGACATACCTTAAAAATGCAAATATATTTCAAGAAAGGAGAAAAAGGGTAACCGTAAATAAATTAGAGTTATGCAACAGTAGAATGGGCGGCTGTGGTAGACACACATGAACTCTCAATGTCATGTGTTAGTTGAAAGATGGGCAACTCTTTCCTGTTCTTTGGACAGACTCGTTCTATGAACACTTGTTTCAGTTGCTCTTCAGTATTTTGTGTAAAGTCCCCCCATTATCAGTTTATATGTTTATACCTTGCCTTTAACACACCCTTTTAGTTTGCTGAATCTAGAAAACATTTAGAAATCAGGTCTCTGTTTACATCATGTATGTGTAATATGCAATATCTGTCCCCTCTTAAGCAAGAGAAGACAACAGAAGCTACTATACTTTTCATTGTATTTTAGTGATACGTATAGTTCTTAAATTATTGTGAAAATACAGATACTTCCATAAAACTGTACTATAATTTATTCATGTTGACAATTATAATAAATCTCTCCAAATTCCAGCCATAATAATCTGATTGAAGCAAACGAGGATTGCAGAGGAATGACATCTGCAGAGTTGCACAGCTTCACTGGAATGTGTATAAGCAAAGTGCAGTTATGCAGTAAAAATTCACTCGAAGAATCATAAGTCAGATTTACAGATTGAGACAGTCATTCCACAGATATATGAGCAGTAGGTCATAGTTTTAGTCACATACAGAAAATCCTCAATGCCTTAAAACAATTATGTTAATTTGATAGTTAACCATGGATTTACTAAAGCCCAAACGTTTGGTTTTCATTTATAGCCTCTTCAGTGGAAAGCTAGACTAATTATCAAATACCCAATAACCAGGACTTTTCACCTTGTCATTAGGTTGCATTGCAGCTCATGGAGGGCTCAAAGATCAAGGCACGTCAGACAGCTTGTTTCTTTACATAAGTCTATTTTAGTCAATTCTTTTCCCTGGGCCTTCGTAGAAGCCTGTGGTTAACTTCATTACAAAGTTTATCGGCTGTGTTGTGATCTTCTCATTGTACGCTTGGCTCCTCCACCATCCTGAATTCAACCCTGCCCTGTACTTCTCTGTATCACTGCCACAGTGTTGGCACATTGGGAAATGTGGAAAGAAGGATGGAACAAGCTCATGCTAATATACAAGTATAGATTTATGTATTTGTTCCAGAAAAAATCAAAAAGGCTTTGGTGTTTGTGGTCTTCTTAGACAACTGCTCACTTTACCTAGCCAGGGACCATATCTCTTTGTCTTAGTGCTTCCTTCTATCTGACATCCTCCCTCCCACCCACCCACACGCTCACAAACCTGCCCACTCTCTCTCTCTCACACACACACACACAGAGCCGAAGGAGTAACCCCCGGTGGCTGTGTCAGACATTGCAAAAAAGGAGACCATGGTGCCTCCAGACTTACCTGACTGGACATCCTCACCCAGACATAGCGCTCAAAAGGAGCATTCTCTTCCAGGGATTTGGATTAAGATTTAGAGTTAACTAGAGTGTTTATGTGTATGCCTGGAATGTTGAGGTACAATGTAGACATTTAAAATTGAAGCGAAGTAAAGCTCCTTATGGAGAACATTGAGAATATAGAGAACAGAAAAATCACTGTCCAGAGGGAGGAAAGTGAGATGATGGCAGAAAGAAGTCAGAGAAAAGACAAGGATTAGTTTCCCAGATCCTTAAGGCACCTCAGTTTCTTGTTTTAGTCCTAACTTAAGATCAGGTATATCATTGCCCTTAAGTTCAATGCAATGAATTTATAATGATTTGCCTATTTGGCTTAATCAAAATTGGTTTTGTTACCAGTAATGAGATAGTTTAACTAACTTATTACTCTTAGCACTGGTGGCAGCAATTAAGGAGCTATATTTTTCCACCATATGATTTTCCCTCATTAGTCTATGTAGTCACCAGGTCATGGTAAGTGACTTCTGCAGAAAAATAAAGTGGGGAGAGAGTATCAGTATATTTCTTAATCTCTACTTTATTAAAATCAAATAAAATCATTTGTTTAAAAAGCTGAACTTAACATCAACTGGAAAAGCAGATCTTTCCCAAAATAGGAGCTTTAAATTGCTATCTACCCAAGGATATGACTTGGTATCTTAATCACTGTGTGTGCTTCAATTATGATAATCCTCCAAACCACATATCAGGGAACCCTTTTTGCTGCTACCATCTGGGCTATCATTTGGGGAGTACCTAATAAAAGGAAGGAAGAAGCTTTATCAAAGTATTGAAAATAAAATAAACTAAGGTTTTCATACGTAAATCCTGCCCCTTGCCAAGTTCTACATTTTCTTCAATACCTTCACTTAGGATGTTCCTTTATAATTACTTTACTGCTCATCTTAGTTTTTAGTGCATTGAGATCACAATGTAGCAAAAGGAAGGGTATGTGTTTATGCTCTTGGAATCATTTTTCCATAGACAGTCCAGCATAATCAAATCAAAGAAAGCATAATGAACTGAGGGTAAGGAGAAGAAATAAGGAATGTATGCTTTTGCTTGATTTCACAATTTATTTATGCAGAATTCTTAAAGATTTAGTGAACGTAGAAGCCATTAAGTACAATCAAGTCATGTTAAAGGTGAGGAAACTGGGACACAAAGATATGAAATACTCAAACCAAGATTAAGAGTTAGTCAAAACTGGATGGTGCCTGTGGCTCAGTGAGTAGGGTGCTGGCCCCATGTACCGAAGGTGTTGGGTTCAAATCTGGCCATGGCTAAACTGCAACAACAAAATAGGCATTGTGGCAGGTACCTATAGTTCCCTCTACTTAGGAGGCTGAGGCAAGAGAATCCCCTAAGCCCAAGACCTGGAGGTTGCTGTGAGCTGTGACGCCATAGCACTCTACTGACTGAGGGCAACAAAGTAAGACTCTGTCTCTAAAAAAAAAAAAGAGTTTGTCAAAATCTACCACTGAATAGGGTGTGGAGATCTTGATTGTCTAACAATCTGTACACTGCACTGGGGTTATTTTAGGCATATCACATATGTGCAAACACCCAATGTTTTTACTAGTGTGGGAAAAATGCTTGTAGTAGATTTAAGTTACCCTTAAATCAACCTTTCAGTGACCTGACACACTGAAAATAGCAAACACAGCCGGACCCCTAAGCCAAGGCACCTGCCTTCCTTCACTCTGACACCATCCAAACCGATTTCATCGGATACCTGTGCATCCTCTAGTGCAAATTATCTGCCCTCGAGGTTATATAAAATTCTTTTATTTTCCAATAACTCTTATCAAATGATTTATATCAACAATAAATGAATAAGTAAAGCAGCAGTCTGACTGAAATCATGGGAACATTTCAAAGTACTATTTCTGAACCAAACCTATGTAATTAATAATCACTGTCTCTGGGGATAATTTCTTAAGGAAAGAGGCTCCTGTTTGCACATAACAAGACATGAAGAAAATATAAATTGTCCTTATCAACGGATGTTGCTATGTTAGCAGCAGTAATATGAGTAAAACAGGGGTATATAAAACTTCCTAGTCTTCCTCTATTTAGACCATTAGTCAACCACCCTTTTCAGTTCATATTTATGTAGCTATGAAATGTCACAGTTTACAACATATACCCACGTAAGTCTTTTTCTGGAGCTAGTCCTACCGAGGAATGGGGAGGGTATCTAAGGAGAGTCCAAGGTCTGAAAGGCAGAGGGTCAGTATCAAGTTCCAGCTCTGCCACATGGTGGATCAGATGAACTTTGGCAATAAAACTTTATAGCTTGACTGGCTTCTTCCTAATTCACACAGTCATCAAAATCAAATGAAGTTACCATGAAAGCACTTTATAGGAAATAAAAAGCACCAAACAAATGTACGTTCTAGGCCCTAGGATATCTTAACTGAGATCAAGATGAGTAAATGTTTACTTACTCTCACAACAACATAAAGATGGCTGATACTTATTTCAAGTTATATTTTATGAGATAAAATGCTAAAAAAAAAAAAGGCAAATACATTTGGAGAGCCTGCTTAATAGCAAACGGTGATTAATCACTTTAATAAATGGCTTGGTGTTGGCTATTCTGCTGAACATCAAGCCAATTTTAGTTAATTCCATCAATGTGATGAAGATATATCATCCAAATTTTCTGAGCCAGTGGTTGGCTTAGATTAAGATATGGAAAATTCTGGTTGCATTTTTTTGTTTAAATTGTATCTGTGACAGTGATATAAAAAAGAGCCATTTTCAATTTTAATTATGATAGTGCTTTTTTAATAGTTCTTAGGTGCTGGATTTTTCTTCAGGGGAAGTTTTATCACAGAATCCTTTACGGAAAACACAAAAATGTGCAGTTGTTTCAGTTGATGTTGGATGGCTCCTACAGAAACCTGCCCATATCCTTTGTTTTAGAAACACCTGAGAGGTAGCCACATGATGCTCTTAGGAGCACAGTTTGAAAACCATTAGTTTATTGAAAGCAAAGCACTTTGAAGCAATTTGAAATAAAGTTGAATCATGATGCAATTTCACAAAAGTTGCCAAATGTTGCTGTGGCACAATGAGATTTTGGATTTATCTTTTGATTAATTAGTTCTATGGGTTCATATAAATAAACAATGCATATTAAATTTTCTTTTTTCAAAGATTTTATTGATTTAGCACTAAAAACATTTGTCCTTAATAATATCAGACATTCTTTAGTGGTATTGGCTATTTCTCACAATACACTTAGAAATTGACCAGTGCTGTGTATGTGCATGTATAGATGTACATATAAGCATGTATATATTAATTATAGCCTCCAATTGCTGTCACTTTCCATCTGTTCTGATAATTTGTCTAATGAAACACTTTATATTTTATAAAGATATATTCTATCATACGTGCAAAAAAAAATTCTTTGTTTAAAATATACCCTGAAGGCTACTACAGAACAAAATTTATATTTGAATGTATATTTCAGAAACTTTTTGACACCATAGCTATTTAAAACTGGGACACATTCTTAGCACTCTGATCCAACAAATTGAAAACATTAGACTAAGAGATAAGTTCTATATCCACCGACTTCAATTTTTAAACGACAAAAGAGAGGTCAAGAACTTTCCTAAATACATTAAACCCTCTTTATTTGAGAAATCTGAAAGTACCTACAAAAGTTTCCCATATTAACTGATTCCTGATAGAACCTAATTAAAGCAGAGTAAGAAAGGAAACCTTGCCTTGGATGTTAGGGATTCTCCCTGACAGTAAGCCTTTGTGTTACCTATGTCCAGAAATTCTGTGAAACCAGAAAGAGGAGAGAAAATCAGCAAGAGTTATCATGCAATTTCCCCTGTTTTTCTGTATCCATCTTAGCTTATTGGAACCTGTTAATTGATGAATGAAGACTTTATCAAGCCTGGCAGGAGTCGTTATGTCTCTGATTTTCCTTGAAATGTATCTGTCATGGAACTCAAAATTGAATAGCCAGCTTGGGTCTTAACCAGAGACATGGCACTGACTTAAGACACTCTGAAGGGAATGAATGATTAATGCAGTTTATAGACAGGATAGTGCTTCTTCTGTCTCATGTGCTTTTTGTATGTAATCTCCAGTGGTTCAAGTTCAGATGGATCTAATGAAAAAGGACTAGATGTTTTCCACCTTCCCTTCAGAGCATGCTGTACAATTTATCCACTGACAAAATGTGCTAATGAAATGTCACCTTGGACAGCTTGGTAAAGGATTGATGGGCTGAAAGTTTTGCACTTTATTTAACTTTTGCAGGAAAAATGAATAAGTCCTCCAAACTCTGTATGATATAGAGATCTATTACGGTTTTCTAACTCAGAAAGTAGCTATGCCGCTGATGGGAAAGAGAATAGATAAAAATGCTGATGGGGCAAAGTTTATCAATAAACAAATTGAGGATGTGTGGCTTTATCATCCCTTTCTAAATTACTGTCAAGTTGAACAATTTTATGGAGATATGTTTTTCTATACATTTTCTACAATTGCTCGCAAGCTATTATACTATGTATTAGTCTATCAATGAGAGATTAATAGTAGTATAATACATACTACACGTGTCTAAAACCATTAGCCTTTGTAATCCATTTCATTATTATTGTATTTGTCCTTTGTCCCTTCTTTACCAGAATCCCCACCATTAAACCTGACCTGGGAATGCCTTTAAGCCTTTTAATTCCTTCCAATAATAAAAATTCATCATCAGTGAGCAATGGCTACTGGAGACTATTAAAGAGAATTTAAATGGTAAACAAAGAATTAAGATGTGGAAGAAAATGAAACTATAAACAGAGAGACTGTTCACAAAAGTGAAAGGGCAAAACACACAAAGTGAAGTAGCCCTCTACCACTGATAAAATTATAGAGCCACATGAAAAAGTTTTAAAGAAATACTAATATTGGGATGCAAATAATGACTATCTGCATTATGGTGTGTGTACATCTACAATGACCAATATAAATGACCATACAACATAGGCACACAGATAGGCACCAACATAAAACTTAAAACGATGGGCCAATAAGCAATGTCTATAAGTTAATGCCTTGCTTTAATCAACATAGTAATGGGAGAATAAAGAACATTTTCTTATTCCTCAGTCCAAAGAGAAAATGTGATAGACTCTCTCAGGGCAAGAACATTTTCTGTGATCTAGTTTTCAATTTTTTATAGCTGTTACAATGGGAAGGACAATATTGCTAGAGTTGCTATCACATAACAATTAAGTTCCCTAATTTCCTGAGTAGAGCATAAATCAATTTCTCATACACTATTGAGCTCACAATGGTGGAGAGCTATCCTCTGATCGAATTGAAGGATGTTGATTCTTTACATTTTGGAGCTTCCCTATTTTTAACAAAGGGTTTACAAGGTTGTTACGCTTAACTGTAGAAAGTAGTCCTAGGCAGAGAAATATGAGGGTCACAATGGAAGGCCATCATGAACCAGGCACAGAGGAGATCAACAATTCTCCTGCTCTTATGTTGGCCACTTAACTAATTTCAATGGCAGGAAAGGCTGGAAAATGTGGGCTGGTGATTAGGTTGAAGTTCCCTTTAGTTTTGTTGGAAAAATAAAAGATATAATGTATATAAGGAACTAAACAAGTCACTAACATAAGGTGACCAGACATCCCGCTTTTGCCAGAACAATCTCAATTTTTATCAATTTGTCTCACTTCCCATGGCATTTTAAAAAAGTCCTGATTTTTGGAAAGAATGCATGACAAGCTAGGGAATGGTGGAAGAATAGGAAGGGAATATACGGTCTTCAGCTGCTGAAAAAGTTAATGTAATTCCATTTGGGAATGAAGAGGTTAATATAACTTCATTTAGAAATGAAAAGGCTAATGTAAACTCCCTACTCCCCTCCTGGGCAAGGTCACCCAGGTGGACTGGCACCCTAATCTTTTGAGCCACAGGCGCTGCCCTATACATAATTTTTTTAATGTATTATATTTGTAAAATGTACTTATGTTGAAACTAAAAAATATACATTACAATACTATTTTTGTGTTCTATGAAAATTTTTGTTGCTCCATATAGACCAAATTTTTAATTAAGAACCTCACCCCCACTCCCCCACCCCACCCTCACCCCATCAATGGTGTCCTGCTTTACCAATGTTAATATCTGGTCACCTTACACTAACATCACTTCTTCACTCATTCCTACAATATTATATCTCATAAGTATAAACATTTCTTAAATTTAGCAGGTGGGACCTCATTAGAATATCAATTTTATAATATTAGTGAGGAACAAAACGCCACCAAAAGACCATTTACTTAATAAAATTGAAGACAAATAGATTATGAACTTTAAATTACAAAATCTATGGTGAGAGAAGCTACAATTCCAAACTTATTGACAATTATATTTTGCAATTGAATATAGGTTTGTCTTTAACTTCTTAATATTCTGCCATATCTATTTCCCTCTTAAAACACACTCTATTTATTGCATCTCAGTGGAATTTCTTAATTTTTTATTATGTTCATACTTGGATGACAACCCTGACAAATGCTGCTCAAAGGTATATTAAATATTTATACTTGTTTCATTTTTAAAGCCAAAAGATAATCTGTTTTAAATGTATTCATGCCATATTGTACTTGCTAAATCTTTTGAAGCATATATAAAACTAAAATTTGAAGAAATAACGAATCAGTGGCTAGAAATGGAAAGGCTAGGATTAATTTTTGTTTAATAGTTGATCTTTTATGTGACAAATATTCTCAACCTTTGAAACCCAGTAGTTTTTATGATCCAAAAAAACTAGAGCTGCTACAGTCACCTAAGCAACATCACCCCTCTGTGGCAGCTTTTCCCTATAAAGGAAATGTGATCAGTCATCGACAGACATTGACCCAGTTACTAATATTTATTTATGTAAAATATTTATTATGTAAAATAAATATTAGTAACTGGGTTTTGTGGTTTTTTTACATTTTTTTAAAAATTACTATCAGTGCTACCCTTAATTAAATATGAGTGGAAGCAAGACTACTGAAAAGAGACTAGAGTTTAGAATTAGCAAGACTTTAGTATCACCTAAAGTATAGTATCCAGGATACAGGATATATAGTATACATGGTGCTCATTTTAATGTTTCTTAGATTCCTGGAGATTCAATTAGGCCATCTGAAGATGAGGGAAAAGTACACAGCCCATACAAGATGGAAGATATGCATGTATTTTATAGAACAGAAAACCATTTGAAGTGCTTAGTATGTTTCTTGGCACAAAGTCGATTCTCAAGAAATATTATTGGAATGCATTAAATTTAATTTCAATAATATCAGAAAACTATGGGCATAATGAATATAACAAACCTGATATTATTTTGTGAATATTAGATGATTGAGTAAGTGTGAATTCGTATAATACTGTTAGCATAAAGGTGTCCCGTTCCGTGGGACGCCGTTATTCGTGGGGGCGAGGGGGACCGAGCCTGAAAGACAATGGGCGAGAAAGAGAGAACGAGACCAAGCAGGTTCCTTTGTCAAGGTCTCGTTTAATGGCGGCGAAAAGCCAGTTTTTAAAGCTTACAGGTGAGCAGGGGGCGGAGGGAGTGGGGGAAGGAGTAAAGAGGAAAGGTGTCCTTCGCCGATTGGTGGATTTCAGGTTCAGGCAGTCAGCTGGTTTCGCGGGCGCGGGAACAGTCTCCATCTTGAGTTTAAACAAAGGAGTCCCTGCCATGTGGTCAGTCGCCGAGGAAGAAGTTGCCATGGTTACGGAGGATATACGCAATCGGGGCGGGGCACGTAATTTTTTGAGCATTTTGTATGTGTGCTTTGGGGGAGGGGACAGCTCGGCGGGAGCCGAGGATCCTTTTTGGCTTCCGACATAAAGGGTTCTTAATATGGGGAAAAATACACATAAGTGTGTGTATATGTGTTTCTAAATCCAGCCTCCAGAAGAGCTTAGAAGTAAGGATATCCTAGTAGTAATAAATATATGTTATATTCCAGGATGGGTTTCAAAGTCTTTTCCCAAGATTCTCAGGAGTTGAAGGTAGCAGGAACAGTCTACTACTCCAATCTCTCTGACCACCAACATGAAAAACTGGTGTAATAACTTGACAGCAGAGACAAAAATCACAGGGAAATTCAACAAGCCTTTGTCTCAGCTAAGTCAAAATATTCACAAAAGCCATTGTACTGACTAATTATATTTCACCGTGTAAGGAGGGCTCAACAAACCACTCTTTTCATTGTTCTTTTGTTGAAACATTCCAAAGATCTGCATATTTTCTTGCCTTAGTAAACAACAGCAGCAACAAAAAAGTGTATGATAACATTTGTAATAAAATTATATCATAAAATATACCCAAGAATTCCAAACTACAGGTGGGTAGAGAAATAATACCAGTAGTCACTAGACCTGCGTGATTATGGCACCTCTAAGAGAAAATGAAGAAGGAAACAAAGGGGTAGCTTCTGGTTGATCTCAAATCAGGAAAACCACAAAATACCTTATAGCCTGTAGGTCTTCACAGAAAGGAGAGTGGGCCAATTTGAGATCAGTAGTTGAAAACTGGGAGAGTTTGCCAAATCTAAAATTGTTAAAGTATCTACTTGAATGAACATTCGAGTTGATTTACCTTAGACTATTATTGTAGTATTTTTTCTAATTTATTAAAATGGTTCTATCTAATCCTTATCATTACAAATCTAATAATTTTAACATACCCTGAAGTTTTCCATTTTCCTGCGCTTTCTTTGATTTATGTTAGGAATGGATTTCTTGATCTAAAAATTTTTTCAAAAAAAAAAAGTTTTATTTTGAACATTTTGATTTTGAGTATTTCTGTCTTAAGTTCCCATTTATTGCTTTATTATCAGATTTTGATTGCTGATTTATGAGACATTTATACATGATATTGTATGAAAAAGGTACAATTCCTACTAATTGTAAAATATTTCATATTGGACACCTAATACATTCCAAACAACTGTACCTGGAGCTTTACCTAATTATTTTAAGGAAAGTGCTAGTACACTTAAAGTAAACAGTTACTATACAGCTGGGGATTCCAAAAAGTTGAGAGAGCCAGGATGGAACATAAAAGAGGTAGTGGATACAAAATAACTAACACCTACCAGGTTGAAGGTGTTCTAGGGTTTCATCTAGGTTTCCATTAGCCAGACTGGGTTAGAAAATGAAGCAGAAGTACTAATAAGATACTAAGTGTCAGATAAAATCAAGGCATACTATTCCATAAACACTCCCAGACTATAACCATGGAAACAATGAACTTGGCAAGTTGAGAATGGTATTGAATCTTGAAAGAATTGTTCTTGAAGAAGTCTATGTGTTGGGATGATATTTTCCTAGATTATCCAAATAAATATGCTTTATTTTATTGGTAAAGAGTTGATAAAATAAATTAATAATCTATTCTGCCCATTTCTAAGGTCAGGTTCCTTGACACTGCTTCTGAGATAGCAATTTGTTTATGGAAAGCAGACAAAAAGTACTCCCAGAAATGTATGCCATGAAAGAGTAAAGGAACCAAGATTAGGTGAAGGAGAAGCTGACCTATAATGCAATCTCAGTGAAGACCTCAACTGAGATAGAGACAGCTCACACACTGAAGCAAGGGGGCCGGGTCTTTGTCCTCCAGGTATACCAGTCATTGACCACAGCCTTCTCCTGGGAAAAAAGCATAACCTCAGGGGAGGCAGGGCACCATAGCAATTCTCTGTAGAAGATAGATGTCCTACTGCAAGAAAGACAAAGACATTATTACTAATACAGATGAAAATTGCAGACATTTACCACCAAATAGCATTGTTCAAAATGCAAACACAAAGAAAAAGTTTTAAGTTTACATGAAAGATTGAAGAAAAATACCAAATTCTTGGAACTAAACAACAATGAAGAGACAAGTTATTAGAACCTCTGGGATACCACAAAGGCGGTCCTAAGAGGGAAATTTATGGCACTGCAAGCCTTCCTCAAGAAAACGGAAAGAGAAGAAGTTAATAACTTAATGGGACAGCTCAAGCAACTGGAAAAGGAAGAATACTCCAACCTGAAACCCAGCAGAAGAAAAGAAATAACCAAAATTAGAGCATAATTAAATGAAATTGAAAAAAAAGGATTATACAACAGATCAATAAATCAAAAAGTTTTTTTTTTTTTAAATAAAGGTCCATAAAATAGATAAACCTTTGGCTAACCTAACCAGGAAAAAAAGCAAAAATCTCTAATTTCATCAATTAGAAATAGTAATGATGAAATAACAACAGACTCCTTGGAAATTAAAAAAATCCTTAATGAATATTACAAGAAGCTTTATTCTCAGAAATATTAAAATATGAAGGAAATTGACCAATACTTGGAAGCACACCACCTTCCATGACTTAGCCAGAAAGAGAAGGAAATGTTGAATAGGCCTATATCATGTTCTGAAATAGCATCAACTGTACAAAATCTCCCTAAAAAGAAAAACGTGAGACTAGATGGCTTCATATCAGAAATCTACCAAACCTTTAAAGAGGAGCTAGTACCTATATTACTTAATGTCTCCCAAAATATAGAAAAAGAAGGAATATTACCCAACATATTCTATGAGGCAAACATTACCTTGATCCCCAAACCAGGAAAAGACCCAACAAGAAAAGAAAATTATAGACCAATATCACTGATGAATATTGATACAAAAATATTCAACAAGATTCTAACAAACAGAATCCAGCAACACATCAAACAAATTACATACCATACCAAGTAGGCTTTATCCCAGGGTCTCAAGACTGGTTCAATATATGTAAATCTATAAATATAATTCAGCACAAAAACAAATTAAAAAACAAAGATCATATGATTCTCTCAATTGATGCAGAAAAAGCTTTGATAATATCCAACATCCATTCATGATCAGAACACTTAAGAAAATTGGTATAGAAGGGACATTTCTTAAACGGATAGAGGTCATCTATAGCAATCCCACAGTCAATATTGTATTGAATGGAGTTAAATTGAAATCATTTACACTCAGATCAGGAATGAGGCAAGGTTTCCCATTGTCTCCACTGCTTTTCAACATTGTAATGGAAGTTTTAGCCATCGCAATTAGGGAAGAAAAGGCAATTAAGGTTATCCATATAGGGTCAGAGGAGATCAGACATTCACTCTTTGCAGATGATGATCGTATATCTGGAAAACACGAGGAATTTTACTGAAAAACTTTTAGAAGTGATCAAGGAATACAGCAGTGTCTCAGGCTACAAAATCAACACTCATAAATTGGTAGCCTTTATATATACCAACAACAGTCAAGCTAAAAAAAACTGTCAAAAACTCTATTCCTTTTACAGAAGTGCCAAAGAAGATGAAATATTTGGGAGTTTACCTAATGAAGGACGTGAAAGATCTCTATAAAGAGAACTATGAAACTCTAAGAAAAGAAATAGCTGAAGATATTAACAAATGGAAAAATATACTATGCTCATTGCCTGAAAGAATCAACATTGTTCAAATGTCCATATGACCCAAAGCAATATACAATTTTAATGCAATCCCTATTAAAGCTCCACTATCATACTTTAAAGATCTTGAAAAAGTAATACTTCATTTTATATGGAATCAGAAAAAACCTCAAATAGCCAAGACATTACTCAGAAATAAAAACAAAGCAGGAGAAATTATGCTATGAGACCTCAGACTATACTATAAATTGATAGTGATCAAAACAGCATCATACTGGCTCAAAAACAGAGGTAGATGTATGGAACAGAATAGAGAACCAAGAGATGAACCCAGCTATTTACCATTATCTGATCTTGACAAGCCAAT
>CAUYQV010153753.1:0-22500 GCA_963574575.1 Galagoides demidoff
CGGGCACCTGTGGTCCCAGCTACTTGGGAGGCCGAGGCAGGAGACTCGCTTGAGCCCAGGAGTTGGAGGTTGCTATGAGCTGTGATGCCATGGCACTCTACCCAGGGGGATAGCTTGAGGCTCTGTCTCAAAAAAAAAAAACAAAAAAAAAAAAAAAAAAGAAAAGAAAATAATAGAAGAAGCTTTCCCAGTTTGAGTGCCTGTGGTGAAGAGGCTGGCATTCTTTGCTATCTGAAGATGGAGAAGAAAGTCCTATGTGTGTAGATTAATGTTCTGTGTGTAATGGTTAGCTGCGCATAACATGAATTGGGGGGAAAAGGTGGCGATATACGCAGAGGCCACATTCAAAAAACATTTTTGTTTGTTTACTTACACTTCCCCATTCAAGGCAGCCTGCCTTTCTTATTATTGTTTGGTTAGTGGTCAGAACGAATTTCTGTATGTGCCAATGTGATCCTAAACCTTAGTAAAATCATTTCCATATAATAGGAAGCTGGGGAAGTTTTTGTGGATCCCCTCAACTCTACATCAAATTCAGAGCTCAGGAAATATAATAGAAAACACAGAGGATTCCTAATGTGTCGTAGGTTGATATACTTTTTTATTTTTCTTTTAAGGATGATTTTATTCAGCAAATAAGTTTTATTGGTTTATAAAAAGGATTTTCTTGAGTATTTTTAATAATTTTTAATAATCTTGTTGTGATATAGCCAGGCTCATTGTCCTTTATCATTTTATTATTTTATTTTTGAGGTAGAGTCTCATTATGTCACCCTTGGTACAGTGCCATGGCATCATAGCTCACAGTAACCACAAACTCTTGGGCTCAAGCAATTCTCTTGCCTCGGCCTCCCAAGTATCTGGGACTACAGGCGGCCATCACAATGACTGGCAATCATTGCCCTTTATCCAAGAGGAAGCCCATATCCAGAAACAGTAGGGTTTAGAGAAAACAGAGTTTATTCCACATAGTGCTAACTCAAGAGACAGGAGAAACTTCTCAAAGCCTCCTTTCTAAGAATTGTGGAGACAGGGTCTTTATAGACAGTTGGGGCGGACTTTGGATCTGCTAATTGGCTTATTTCGTGGTTGAACCATCAATGCCTTGGCACCGGCTGCTCTCTACCTGGGCCAGTAAGTGGAATACAGGACCTGGGGTAGTGGGGCCAATTCCAGTTGAGGCAGTTCCTTCAATGCAGAACCTGAAAGATATGCCAAAAACTAAGGAAACAAAGCGAGGGAACACTGATTATTATGATCAAATAAGGGGAAAATGGCAGACCATTACTGTTATTTCAATTAAGTCTCCTCTGCAGAGTTCTGGAGGCCCTTACTCTGGTTTTTGTCTTGTACCACTTTGTCAATCTATAAGGATGGTTTCAATTTCATGTAAAGACATTTTTTATACTAATCAATCAACAGCATTTTAAAATATAAATATATGATATTTTATAAATTTATATAATGAGGATATAGAATTTAAATACACATAAGAGATCTCCTATATCTTTTTAAAAAAATTCTGACATTTCTGCTTTAATGTAAAACATTAAATGTTATTTAGAGAAGAAAATTCCATCCTGACAAAATATCATTGTAATTCAGTGGGCATGTAAACTGGTTTGGTTTGGATTTCTGTTTTGAGATTTGATAATGGCTTTATCCGACTGCAAAGTGGAATCCTCAGATCATTTATTTACTGAGAAAAAATGTCATACAAATTACTGTTTTTCATAAATGATATATTATGTTGAAAAATACTTGTTCTTGAACCTATAATTTGAAGAAATCAATTATTTCTAAGTATTAAAGGGTTCAAGGAAACAGCTGCTAAATATTTCTGCTGTATTTTGCCATAGTCTTGATTTTCCCAATTTATGTTGCATTTTTCTATAAATAATAAGTTATAATTGTGAGACTGCTTTAGTAGTGTTTGAGATAGGATATGAGAACTCAGGCAGGTGACATTATTCTTTTCATGATTAAAAAAGGAAAAAAAAAGTCCTCACATAATTAAAATTTATTCCGAATCCAAAAAATGTGATAGGTTGGCTGAAATAACTTGCTTCTCTATCAAAATCTTCCTATAAATTCTTTAAAGTTTTTTTTTTCCTGCTTTGAAACTTGTATTATTAACCTTTGTATGATCTGTGCTTGAAAGCTTGTTAGCCACAATCCACACTGACTGCAAATCATTTTTAAATCCATTCAATAACTCATCCCATTTTTCTTTTCTAATACAAATTAGAAACAGATTATTGGCAATTTCCCATTATTGCGCTTTGTCAAATCCTTCATTGACTATAATTTGTTAAATTTTTACTTTAAACACAGGCAGATAGAGTTGCTCTGGAGAAAGTACATCAAGGACTATTTTTCTGGAAGATTTTGAACAGATTATGTCCATAATATGCAGTACCTTGATAGCCTAAGTTCTTAGACAGAAAATGCCACTTTAGGTAATTTATTAAACACCACTTTAAAAAAATATGCGATGTGCGACTTACACTTTTTTTTTTCCAGAGACAGAGTCTCACCTTATCGCCCTCAGTGGAGTGCAATGGCGTCACAGCTCACAGCAACCTCCAACTCCAGGGCTTAGGCAATTCTCTTGCCTCAGCCTCCCAAGTAGCTGGGATGACAGGAACCTGCCACAACACCTGGCTATTTTTTGCTGCAGTTTGGCTGGAGCTGGGTTCAAAGTCACCACTCTCAGCATATGGGGCTGGTGCCCTACTCACTGAGCCACAGGCACCACCCCACAATATTTTCAATAGTATCAATAATAATAATTTTCAATATTTTTTCAATATATTTATTTTGCAGAGGTTCAAATATTCCAACTCTTCCCCAAATAGATGTTATCATTACTATGAAGAATAAATAATATTTTTTATTTTATCCTTACCTAATTTTATGAAATATTGTTTATAATATTTTTAAATTTCAGATTAATATGGAGGTATAAATGTTTTGGTTACATTGTTTTCATTTCTAAGGTAAAGTTCAGGGTGTAGCCCTTCACCAGGGAGTGTGCTGAACACCCTCACACATCAGGCAAAATCTTACCAAACATTTTCTCTTTTCTCCTTTTACTTTTCTCTCCTTTTCCCCCTCACTAGAATAAACTTGTGTTTTTCTTTTGTGAGGGGTGTAGTTGTCTATATATTTATTTCAAACTAGTATTGAGCACAATGGATACTTGTTTTTTCATTCTTATGGAAAAAAATGTGTTTCACTCCATCCATGCAAATATAAAAGAAGTAAAGTCTCCATCTTTTTTTATGACTGTTACTCCATGACATACACATACTACAGTTTGTTTATCCATTCATGGATTGATAGGCACTTCAACCTATATTTTCTATAAGTTTGTATATTTTGACATTTGTGAACTGAGATGCAATAAATATTCTAATGCAAATGTTTTAATAGTAAAATTATTTTTTTTTTCTTCTGAGTAGATGCCTAGTACCGGGATTATGAGATCAAATAGGAGCTCTACTTTTAGTTAAGAATACTCCATACTTCTTTCCATAGAGGTTGTATTAGTTTCAAACTGCTATTTATAAATTAAATTAATTCATAATGAATGCCTATAGCAGTTAGTTATATCTGATACCAAGAATGTAATGGGACTTTTGCAAATAAATGTAGAGTTTAATTGAATCGAATCATATGACTTGCAACATTCTACCATTCATTTTCTGAAGTAAATATAATAGTGTTTTGGTTGCCCAAACAGGAATTTATTAACTAATTAACATTAGCTCAAGAGATATTAATTGAATAGCCAGTAGCTCTAGAGAAATCAGGTAGAAATTTGGAAAATTATGAAGATATATAAGATACTCTCCTTATACCAACAGAGTTAATAACTTCAAATGAGGGGAAAAAAGACATAAAGCATGAAAAGAAAAATAGAAACAAAAAATGCTTGAATTATTCATTTTCTATAAGCATAAGATCCATTAAGGATTAAGGTTAAAGTAATTTTAATTCAAGAAAAAAACAATAGTTAAATCTGTTTCATAAAAGTAATTATAGTTGCCAAAAAGTGGTGCTAGTCATTCATAATTCAGCAATTATTTATCAGTTACCTCCTGCCAGGATATATTCTTTAACCTAAGTTACCAATTTGCTTGATTGATTCTACTTAAACAACCAAACACTGTTCAGCAATCATATTTACTGTTAAGCAAGATACTTCTTTTACTCTTCTTTTCAGTAAATGCTCTTGGTTTGGGTTAATTTAGCTTCCTAATTATTGAAGAGACTGGGCTAATGTTCTGCAATTTCTGAATAGCACTAGTTTAATGTTTAAAATTTTTATGCAACTAACTCTTAAATAATATACAAAACTTAGTATTATTGTTCAAAACTAAAATAAGTTTTACATTGGTTTATTATTTTACCTGATTTATTTTCCAACTTTGGACTCAAATTCTGAGTAATGTTTTTAATGAAGCAAGCTTCCTTACAGATTATAACATAGTACTGTGATTTCATTAGTGTAAGAACATAAAAAATTCTTAGGTCATCAACACCTTCAGTGAATAATATAATTGGCTAATTTCTAAAGAGTCATTGGCTCCATGGATGATTTAATCTCAAATCTTAAAGTCTCTGTAGAAGTTCTGAGGCATATTGCATTATCTAATTGGTCTCTTGTTAATTTAGCCTGCAAATTTTGTTTCCTACCTTGATTCCTATTTAATTTTGAGATATTTTCCCTTTGAAAACATTTAAAGCAACATGAAGACAGATGCTTCCTCTATTCCTTCTGTGTCTGTCCTCTTGTAATTGCTTTGAAATTGCACCTACCTAGGCCAATTTGTGAATCTTAGCTCAGGATCCCAGCATGGAATACATTCTGGAAGAGGAGAAATTGATAGTAATCAGAAAACTAATGGTTCTGAAGACTCGGATTTAACCTCAAGTCTAAGAGAAAAGCACTCCCAAATATGAAAAAGTACATCTTAGCCAAAGGGAGAGAAACGTGAAGGGTCAAGGACATGAAGGAAAAGTGAAATGACTATTAGAACCAATATTGACTCTCAAATAATATTGACTAGTCCAATAACATCTACTTCTAACATTTTTCTTTTCTTCTTCCATAAGTACATCATGATAGTAAGATTTTATTAACAAATTCACTAAAAAATACTTCATTATATTACAATATAATAACTTAAAAATGTGCCAATGCTCTTATATGTTAATCTCACTTTCTGTGGGTTATTAAACATTAAAATCAATTTTAAAATTCAGTTGGATTTAATCACTTCTACTTTTAGGCTCAAACTACTGATTTTTAATAGGAAAGTTTGTCTCGCTCAGACAAAGTGAAAAGAAATAAGGTGCTCTAGGTCTTTAAATAAGACAGATGTTTCAAATTTATTTTGTTCATGGCCAGTTTTCAAAATGTCTCTGTTTTCAATAGAGTCAATTTATGCCTGTAATTTCAAATATTCAAATATGCCCTGATTTCAAATATTTGATCAAAATTATCAAATAAATACACAAATAAGACAACAGGAAAGGGAAACCCAAATTTGTTTTTGAAAAATATTCTAAGAATTGGACCACATGACATTGGAATGAAGAAAAAGCAAATTAGTATTGATTTGCCTAGACTTGACACAGCTTAGGAGGTTCCTAGGGGACATACAAAATATTTAAAGGAAAATTTAAAAACATATTTTTGAGGGAGGAGGGAGAAAGAGAGAGATGTAAAGAGAGGGATGCAGAGAGAGCAAGCAAGATTGACCAAGACTTCTTTATTTATGGAATACGCTAGAATAAAAGTGCTGAATGAAAACATACCTAAATACATATGTTTTAATGATCTAATGAGAATACCTTTAAGATACCAATTGCAACTAGACAATACAGTCATACACATATAAAGTGATATCATCTATTACAATACTCAGTATACCTCTCCATTTTATGCCATTTAGAGGCCAAATTAACTGAGGCAGAGTATCCAGCCACATTATTTAGTGATGCCAGAATTTCTAAATGCCAAAACCCACATATCATTTTCTCAAATTTAGGCAGCTCAGATTTAATAAATGCTTAGAAAAACCCAATTAACACAGAAGCATTTGGGGTACACTCTCTGTTACCAGAAAGCCTATTGTCTACTTAGGAAACATTTGCGGCACTTCTCAGTGCAATTATGGTAGAATCTCTGTACGCTGATCACCTAAGTGACTCCATCAAACTGGGAAACCTACAACTACTCCAACTCTTGATCTAGAATAAATAAAAGATACTACATAATGTCTGTTGTCTTAAGTCCCTCTAGATTCTAGAATAATACTAAATAATAATAGATAACTGACAGAAATATCTTATTCAATATGCTAAGTTCATATTTGAAGTTCTCTTTCATTAATTTAGACAAAATACTTTACATTTAACCAAGATTTTAAGTTAATATTTTCATTCATTATTACAAAAATCTTAAAGCAATTTTATTCAATTTATCTACTTGGCATACACACCAACATACATGAATCCCCCTGTGTTTATAATTTTAATCACACAAAAACACTATAATTGTTTTTAATACCATTCTTTGTTCATATTTATATATTTATCTATAAATGAACTGTTTCCTTGGTTGGGGGGTGAAATTGTAGCCATTTTAGTTTCCATTATTTCCTGCAAAATAGTCTCTGACTCTTTCTCTTTCTTAATCTCCAGAATCTAGAAAATACATTGCTAAACCATATATCTCTTTCCTCCTTATCTCTTAATTTCCTTTTATGCATTTTATCTTGTTAATTTCTATTTGTTAAATTTAGAATAATTTCTTCTAATGTCTGTAATTAATTTCCTCTCAACTATGTCCAAACCATTGATAAAACATTTATCACTTCTTTACTTTACAATGTAGTAAGTTCTATTTGATTCTATTTGTTTTCAGATACAGTACGTCACTATTAAGACAATTCTGATATATAAAGGTGTTTTTCATTTTTTAAGAAAATTTGTTTAAACTTAGTGGACCACAATTGCTCACAGTCTGTATCAAAGAGTTTTATTATTTATTCGAGGACAAGTTTGACATACGTTTTATCGTGTTTATATTTTTGTTTCCTCACTGTGATGTCTTTTTTCCCATGGGCTTAGTTAACTCATTTTCTGTTCTGCTCATTGTCATGTCCTACTGCTTGTAGAAATTCCCCAAATCCTAGTCTGAAGTTGCGAAGGTCTTTTTCTAAAGAAAGGATTTGCATTTGTTCCGAACAAACACTTGTAACACTTCAAATGCAAAGCAGATTTAAAATAACTATGATTATGTGATTATGTCAACGTTATGAGAGTTATATTATTTTTAGTTTTATTGGTGAATTATCCGGTAGATAAAAGTTTCATATCAAAACACGTATATCGTGGTAACTGTTTTGGATATTCAAAGTCCAGCCTCCTCATAAATGTATTCCAGGTCTTTATAAATTTGATATAGCTCTGAGTTTCCTGGCATTTGTCTGTATCTTATCATGTTCATTTATCTTTTTTACAATGTATATATTTTTTAGAAGTTGTGTAATTTTATTAATCCATCCATCAGAAATGTTGAAAAATAATGTTTCAGCATGTATGCCGCTATTGAATTGAAGTAATTTTCTGCATATCAGAATTGTGCGTCCCGCGTAATAAGTGGCTATTATTTTTATTACATACATTTTCAACATTCACTGATCTCATTTTGTCCATGGTATAATATTATAGAGGATTATGTTCAAAGATTTTTTTTATGTTGAATTATCATTATAATGAATAGACAAGATATTTATATTTCCTCCTCCTTTGATGTATACTAAATTCATTTTAGAATGTCTTCATCCCCTTAATATAAATTTAGATTTTTTTCCTCTCATGTTTTAATAAAATTTTGGTTTATGCTTATGTAAGAGAAGTTAGTTTTTCCATCTCAATGTCTCAATGCCTTTTTTACTTTATTCTATAAAAACATTAATTGCCTCTTCCTCCAGAAATATATAGCATCTTTTACCAAACATAGTGTCACTTATCTCCTGGTCCCATTAAACGTTTTACTTCTATCATTATAATTTATAAGTTTTATTGTAATATTTTTGTTTTGATTCTTCCTCTGAACTATTTATTTCCTGTGGGCAAAATTTATAATTATATATAAATATGCTTATACTTAACTGTTTTTGAAAATAAATATAATAAGGATTTGCTGAGCTTTTGGTAAGAATGACTGTGTTGCCTGGGCAAGCACAATGCAATCATCTGGGAACTGGATGAGTTAATAAAAGGTTAGAGAAAGAGCTAATTTGCTTCTTTGACACAGCCAAGACATCCATTGTCTCCTGCCCTTGGATGCAAAGTCCCTGCTTCTCCTGCCTCTGGACTTTGGAACCCAAACCTCCGGAGCTCCAAGCTCTTCCTCTTTCATGAATTGATAATTACTCATCAGTTTCCTTGGTTCTAAGACTTTCAGATTTGGGCTGAGCTCTGCTACCGGATTTCCTGGTTCTCTAGCTTGCAGATGGCCCATTGTGGGACTTAGCTTCTATAATTCAAGCGACCCAATTCCCCTGATAAATCCCTTTTCCTGTTTCTCTGTATAGTCTATTGATTCTCTCTGGAGAACTGGACTAAAACAATGGACAGGTACATTTTATTGTTCAGGTGTTAGATATTTGGGTTAAAAAAGCATTAGTACTAAATGAAGCAGTATGTAGATGTAAATAGAATAACAAATCAGCAAATAAAAGACCAATGGTGAGGAGATGAAGGAAAATTTGTAACTATTGTTCAGGAGAGCCAAGAGGAGGATTATAATTTTTAGAGATGAGGCTGTCACTACCTCATTTCCCAGATGTCAATGGTGATGCTGACACTATGTCCCAGACAAGGTGGATCACTTTGCTTTGCTATTCTGACACTTTTGATGCTAGTGGGACAGATGTTTCTAAATTAGAGGTTGGATATTTAAGTTAATATGCTCCCGCATTTATGAATCACATATGGGATTATGTGCGATCATCATTACATATTTGTTACTATATTTTACATGATTTTTACATAAGTTGCCCTCTCCTTAAAAGGTTTTTAGAAAAGAAGAAGTTTAAGGGAAATTCCTGAGTTTTATAAACTAAAATACACCTTTGAGAGGCACAGATTGTGTCCAGGTACAATGAATAAATAACAATCCCTTTGAGGCAATACATGAGAGGGACAAGAAGAGTGAAATTAATTTTATGTTTAAAATGTGTTCCAAGTGGCCATGTTTAAAAATTTTAATGTAATATTACGAAATACACTCATATATCTCTAAGAATCCAGAGAAGACTAAAACATCATGATTTCCTTTAAAATAACTCCTGCTCCCAATTTTCCTCTTGTGGTCCCCAATCTAAGTTTTGATTTTACAAGCATAATTGTATCAACTTGATAGACATAGCCCCAGATCTCCTAATTTTACATTAGCTGCTAAGCAATTAATTCTCTTATATATATTCCCTTTCTCAATGAGATTTTTTTTTATCTTCATCACACACAGTCAACACATGTTCATGTGACCTGAAGTGTTATAGATATATTCTGCTTTAGTGCTGCCAGGATGATACACATATTTTTCAGTGGAATAATATTAGAGAAAATTAAATATCTCTTAATAGTGATCATTATACAGTTAAGAGCCTGTGCATTAAATATAAAACCTTACTGACCTCTACATAATCTGAATCATAATGTCCCTAGACTTTTAGTAATTAATTATTTGCTTAGAACAATAACATTTAAAAATATTTATATTAAAACAATAATAACAACATTTTTAAACATTTAAGGAAGCATGTTTTTTAAGGTGACATTTCCAAGGCTAGTGAGGAAACAGTGACACTCCCATGTTGTTAGAATTCAGATTAAGGAGTGAAAAATCTGAGTAAACAATGTGAAACATATATCCAGAAAATATTTTTTTCACTTACACCAATTTATTATGAGCTTGTCAAGAAATACAAACATGTACACAGTGTTTCTCGCATTTTTTAAGATATTATATATAATATACTCTCATAAAATATGAGTCTCTAAAAATGTTATAATGTGTTCACCGGATTTAAAATATTAAATTTAAACTGCAGGTATAATGATATGGTGAGAAAGGAGGGAACATTTTCTAGAAATGTGCATTGCTACTTGGACTCAGAATAGATGTATAAGAAAGATACATATTATTTTCAAAAATTTTTGTAATACTTTCCCCTTATTTCTAAATACTCTGAATAACAAAAAAATGTTAAAGAATGAAATTATGAATTTTTGTATCCACAACTTATAATTAAATATAATTTATATAATAAAAATAGAGATGCTACTGGATTAGTTTGCTAGGGCTATTATAACAAGGTATCATCATATACCTTAAACAAGAGAAATTTATTATCTCACAGATCTGGAAGCTACAAGTCCAATCAAAATGTCAGCATTGTTGGTTTCTTCCAAACGCTGTGAGAAAATGATTTTTTTCAAGGCTCTCTTCTTGTCTTAGAGATGGATTTTTCTGTTTCGCTTTATCTCTGCTCAATTAATATTGTATATCTGTGACCCAGTTTCTCCTTTTTATAACAGTGGTCATATTGGGTAAAGTTCCTCCCTAATGACATAATTTCAACTAAACTAATTACATTCATATTGAACCAATTTCCAAATAAGGTCACATTTTGAAGTACTGGAGTTTAGGACTTCAACACATGAATTTTGGAGGTGCTGTGTTTTTAGTGTGTTCCCCAAAAAGCAAGTGTTGGATAGTTAACCCCCAGTGCAACAGGTATTTAAGAGATGAAGTCTAATGAGAGGTGATTTGGCCATGAATATGTGCCAACTGGATTAATGTCAATTACTGCAGTAATGTGTTTATTATGAAAAGAGGAATTTTGTCCCTTTTAATTCTCTCTCTCTCCCTCTCTTTACCCTATCACTTTCCAGCAAGAAGGCCTACCTGCGGGTATTGATCTTGGACTTCCCAATCTCTGGAACTGTAAAAATAAATATCTATTCATTATTAATCACCTAGGCTCAGGTACTCTGTTATAACAGCACAGATATTAACTAAGATGGGGTGACACTATTTAATGTACAACACTCTTCCCACTTGCCTTCAAATATTTATGTCCTTCTTACATACAAAATATATTCACTTTATGACAACATTTTCAAAAGTCTTGCCTTATTCTAGGTCAACATTAAATCCAAAATCTCATGTAAATCTCATATAATTCAGATGGAGGTGAGACTCAGTATTATTCATCCTGAGGCTTAAATCCTCTTCAGCTGAAGATCTATAAAACTAGACATGTTATTTTCCTTAAAAATACAGTAGAGTGACTGGTGTTAGATAGAAATTTTAATTCCAAAAGGAAGAATCATGAAGGGAAAAGTGGCCAGGGGCCCCAAGCAAATATAAAACCTAGCAGGGCAAATTCTAATACATTTTAAGACGTTAAAATAATTCTCTTTGGTCTGATGCTTTTGTTCTTCAGGCTGACCTTCTTCTGGCCCCCTTGGGCAGTAGCCTGGCCTGCAAGAACTTAGGGATACATTTCCTGGTTCCTTGAACATATCTCCCCTGGCCTTTGGATACATTGCTAAACCAACCCCACCCCAGTCTTAGAACCACCTTTGAGATCATCCTTTTGTTTCTGTTTTTCCTTGAAGCATAAAACATGTTTGCAACCAAAGAGCCCCGTGGTCAGCCTCAGAAGTCTGACAACTTTCCTTCATTTTATTCCATTTCTGTTCCCTTCAGTCTGCACTGGCAGTATTTTTAATTGCATACTTGGTTATACAACAAATCATTTCAGCAAAATGTTGTTCAGCCATGCTTTTGATATTCTGCCCAAAACATCCCTTACTTCTTAGAATATGATTAGGCTAAGAATTTCTAAATCTGAAATTTCTGGGTTTTTTTTTTTTAAATAATTCTTTCTTAAAAGTACCTCTGTCCTCAGGAATTCTAATATAAGCCACAAGGATAAAGCAGACCACATTTTCAACATTTTGATTAAAACCCCCTCCCAAGCTAACTATTCATCACCTACAAGCTTTACCTTCCATCCACAGAACACAATTCAGTTGAGTTGTCTGAAATTTCATAAGGATTACCTTTTATCAACATTTATAACATGGTCCTCATTTGAGTGTGCTCCTCTGGCCTGTTTAATGAGTGAACCATAAGCTTCCAGTTTTGAGTGAAATCCAGTATTAAAAGAAAGCTCTGCAATAGGTCTAGGCATCCATGAAATCTGCTCTGCCATTTGGGCCATATGACAATGGTTCTAGCAAATCTAATGGTTCTTGAAGGTCCAGTTGGAGACAGAGATGCTGTCTAGAGTTTTTGGCAGCCTCCTATAGGTTAACCACAATAACCAGGCCCTTAGAATAGTGGGGGAAAGCACTGTTTTCCTTTCCAGACAACTACTTTGTTTTGAAAAAACAGCATTTGTCTTTATAGGATGACTTAATAGAGATTTAATACGTAACTATGGAGTCACCAAATTATCATGTAACTTCAGCTGGTCATTATGAGCTTGATGTTTTCTAACACACCAAATTATAAAGTTGGGGGTACACCAAAGCAATCTATCTTTGAATAGAAATGGTAAATACGACTCAGCCCTAAAAGGATAGGCACGTTACATAAAAAAGTACTTAAAATGAGCATGGTTCTTCCCTCCACTATATTCACTGCCTTTTGTCGCCTATTTGTGTAGGAGTTTGTAGGGAGCTTTGTAGGGAGTTCCCTACTGACGATGAAAGGTCAACACAGGCCTGGTTTATAGATGGTTCTGAGCAAAATATAGATTCTCTAAGTGGATAGATGTAGAACAACAGTCTTTTTCTAGACATCCCTAAAAAACAATGTTAATTTTGCTTGGAAGGATAAATAGATATGTAATTATATACCAATTCAAGGGCTGTGGCAAATGGCTTCACAGAATAATCTGAAATTTGAAAGGAACATTATTGAAAAATAGTTAACAAGGAGGTCCTGGGAAGAGGTATGTATCTAGATCTTTGCAAATGAGTAAAAACAAGAAGATAGTTCTGTCCCACAAGGACACTCACCGAGGGTGAACATCAGTAGAGGAGTATTTTAAAAGTCAGGTGACTAGGATGATTATGTTCTGTGACTACCAGTCGATCCCTTTCTCTAGCCACTTCTGTCATTAGACAGTAAGTCATGAACAAAGTTGTAATGGTGACAGGAACACAGGTTATGGATGAGCTCAACAATATGTCCTCACCAAGTGAGCCTGGGTGGCCTCTGATGTATGCTCACTATACAAGCAGCAGAGACTAGCACTCTCTAATATAACACCATTCCCTGAAGTGATCAGCCAGGTAACTGGTGGCAGGTTGATCACATTGGACCACTTTCATCATGGAAGGGACAAATTTTCTTCTTGTTAGAACAAGTGCTTACTTTTCCTTCTCCATATGCAATGCTTCTGCTAAAACTATTATCCCTAACATTACAGAATGTCTTGCCCATCTCCACTGCATTTCACACAGCATTGCTTCTAGTCAATTAATTTACTTCACAGCAAATGGGTGTGGCAATGGGCCTATGCTCATGGAATTCACTGGTGCTACCACGTTTCCTATCATCCTGAAGTAACAAGGTTGGTAGAACAGTGAAATAGCATTTTGAAAACTAGGTTACAGCACTAGCCAGTGGCCAGGTCCAGAACAAGGTTATCTACAAGTCAATACATACTCTAAATAAGGATCCATTACGTGCTTCTGTTTCTTCCATAGCCAGGATTTGTGGTCCATCAATCAAGGGTGAGAGAGTGGAGGGGTAACACTTATTACCTCTAGTGATATTTTGGCAAACTTTTGCTTCCTGTTTGCCAAAGGGCAAGCTTATCCTCTGCTAATAGAGGAGGAGTGCTTTCACCAGAAGACACAACAGTGATTCCACTGAAAGTTAAAACTACTTCCAGCTACTTTGAACTCCTCATGGCTCTCAATTAAAAGACAAAAAATGGGGTTGCTATACCACCACAGTGGTCAATCTTGATGACTAAGGGGAAGTTGAACCTCTGCTTCACATTGGAGATAAAGAAGAGCATGTCTGAAATACAGAAGGTCCTTTAGGTCTTCTCTGACTACCATAGACACAGTTATTAAAGTTTTAGAAAATTAAAGTAACCCAGATCAGACAGGATAACTAATGACACAGACCTTTCAGGGATGAAGATTTCAGTAACCTCACAAGGTAAAGAGCCACAACCAACTGAGTTGCTTGTCAAAGGCAAAAGAAATACAGGATGGGTAATAGAAGAGTGTTATAAATACCAGCTATGTCCATGTGGCCAGTTGTAGAAAGTAGACTATGACTGTTACCAGTATGTCCTCGTTATTTTGTTGTGACTACATTCGTCTGTCAATGGGGGATTATGTGTATGGCATCCGTCTTGGAGGTGGACCACAACTATAAGAGGGACTTTACAAAACAGTTGCAAACAGTGTAACCTAATTCTTTGTACCCTCAAGGAACCTGCAAAAACAATAACAAAAAAATGGAGATGACAAAAAAAAAAAACAAAAAACATTCCCTACCTCACATCCAAAATTAGCAGTGCAGAAATGGGAATTATTTTTGTATACTTTAGAAGCTACATGTAGTGTTGCTTATTCAGTCTATAAATTTGGGAGAATAAAATTAAGTAGGGAGTCAGTTGAAAAGAAGTTGGCATCTGGTGTGGAGGTGTAAAAGCCAAGGAGCTTTTTTCTATGAAGTATACGGGCAACAGTATTCCTGAATGTTGACTAGTAGCAAATCTAAAAGCAACACTTTGCTATCAGTTTAACTGATCGTACTCAGCAGTAAGTCCCTTGGTACATCCAAGAGTGAGATCAAAATAAGGTCTGATATCAAAGAGATGTTAATTTACAGTATAGCTGATATTCTGTTTTATGAAAAGTAATATATCATGTAATATATTTTTTAATGTTTTTCTTTTTGTAAAATACTCCTAGCACAGAAAAATGACAAAAAATACATTTTCTGTGTGTGCCAAGAGTAAAATTAAAACATGAAATGATTTCTTCAAAGGAAACATTCTGCAATAGACATCAGATATCTGTTCATGTTTCACAAACATGTTACAACAAAATTTTTTGTATGGTATTTTTTTCCTGAAAGTGTTTTCTTCAATCTGGGGTCCAGACACACGTTCTCAAGTTCCAAGAGTTCTAGGGTAGTGTTTGTTTTCGTCTTTTTTTTTTTTTTTACCATTTTAGCTTTAGTGATGTTTAAAATACCCACTACTTACTCAATCATAGAAAAAGTACATTGAAACCACATGCTTGACCTGTTCAAAATGTTGTTTTTTGTGGTACTACTTCATCTATGAAATGGCTATTCTAATTTTATAGCTATAAATGTTCAATAAGCCAAAAAACACGTCCAATGTCTTTGAGGATGTTATATCCTTTAGCAGATAACAATCACAAACCTTCCTCTGCCACTGGGTGTATGGTAAATGGTTACATGAGTTTTTAAAAAAGGCTCTTCTTGTGCAATGATTGCTTTTATAAGTTATTTCCATGGAAGATACCATTTTCTTAATTTTTTTAAGAAATTAAGATTTGATTTGACTTCATGAAAATTACATGTTAAGAAGAATGAAGATAAAATAAGTGAATTTAATAAACAAATAATGCATTTATTTTAGTTTAAGATTAAATATATTAGAATATTAAAAAATATTTTTCGATTAAGGAAAACTATAGTTGTGCAAATTAGGTTGATTTCATATAGTAGTCAGTCTTACACTTGCACTGCAAAGACATGAATTACTTACTAATGGTACCTATCAATATGTCTAATGGTCCTACACAGTTATGTCTTTACATGTTAAGCATTTCCCTCACTCATTGAATTGTAAGTTTCATGAAATGATGGTGCTATTTGGTTCAATGCAATTAAAACATAAATATTTTCAATAACTTCATACTGCCTGAAGTGGTTTACAGACTGACTATAATTCTGATCAAGATTTCAACTTAATTTCTCATGGATCTAGAAAAAATAATTATACACTTTACATGGAACTAAGAAAAGACCCCGAATAATAAATGTAATCTTAAGTAAAAATAACAAATCTGGAGTCATAATATTAGCTGAATTCAAAAGATTTGTACTCACAACTTTTTAAAATAACAATTTACTTGCATATACATACACATACACATAGACACACACACACAGTGAACTCATATAATGCATAAAATGAGACGGAGCTCATTGTCAAATGATTTGCATTTCTGTCAGTATCTTTCTTCTATTAGCACCAAAACTTTGGACAAATAATTTACTAGAATCTTGATTGTTTCATCATAAAATAGCTTAAATATAACAAAGGTCAATAGAATTGTGTTCACTTTACAAGGAAATGTGAAATATAAGTAGTAGAATGCTAAACTAATTAGATAAGCTAAAAATCAGAATTTTGTTCAAATATGGCTTCTAAATATATGAAGAGTTGTCATCTCCTTAAAACTAAAAAAGTTAGTATAAGTCTTACCCTGGCTACCTAAAAAAATGTCAATAGAGGTGGAATTAAAAATATTCGAAGGGTTTCTAACAGTGCACGCCCAGTTTCTAGAAAAAAGGAAGATACATGTATTTTATTAATTTTCTAAACAATTACTCAACATAGAATTTTTAGAGTATTGGAGAATTCAAATTCAAAGGGTAAAGTCTTAAGAGATAATAGGCTAAGAACTTGGATTTGATGAGTGCTCTAGAAAGCAGATATGACAATGTTCAAAGCTACTAGCAATTTCAGTTGATTTTTCTGGTTGAAACGCTCTAGTTGATGACCACAAATCAATTACAGTTAACTTATTTTTCCCCACTGTTCAGAGATTGGACTTGAACAGCAAGGGACTTGTTTCTATGAACAGAGAGTATCACGAACAACTGAGAAAGTTACTCTCTCAGTAGGGAACATTGGCAAATTGAAATAGAACGGGGAAAAAGCCTTAAAAAAAAGAACTTGGGGGAAATTCTGGATAGTTTACTTCCACAAATGTCCAACCTCTCGTCTCAAAGTATTTATAGATAAAATCTCAGTGAAGAAATCACTCTCAAATTTCCTCTATTCTAAATATATTATGAATAATAAACCCAGATAATTAAACCTCTAACACTGAAGAAATTAACTCATTTGCTGGTATACTACTTAAATTATATGGTCAGGATACATTTGGAATTTAAAAAAATAATATGCAAGTTATTGGATAATAGATGTATTATTAACAAAATTTCATAAAATAAAATATTTGGAATTTAATTTACTTTTTAAAAAACATATTATTATACATTTTTAAAAATTAAACACTCAGAATTCTGTAGAGCTATTAATTGAAACTGCATGCATCTATGTATTGGAATTTGGATGCAAATTTAATGTTTAAAGCAGAAAATTGAAGTTAAAATGAATACTTTGCCTCTTACTAAAGAACGGCTTTGAGACAGTTTGTATTTCTTTCCTTTGGCTGTTTGTAAAATAAAGATGTTGACAATTACTGTTTAGAAGGACTATAACATTATAAGGACATAGGGGTACTGTAAGGTCATTGTTAACTAGAAAGTGTATTATAAATGCTATTTTTAAAATATTTCACTGGTTATGTCAACATTCATGTAGGAGATGTATACACATATATGATTTCCTTTCTGATTTTTCTATATATGATTAATTATAATTGGGATTCATGGGTCATTTTCTCTTTTAGTCTGCATTTTACTGATAATTTAAATTGGTTATTATGCATTATCAGAATAATCAGTGCTTAGAAAAAAGAGACATACTTATTAACCATTTATATAACTTTGGTAATAATTGTTAGAAATTGTTACAACTTTTGTAATTATAAGAAAAAGAGGTGCATTTTTCTTTTATCATATTAGTTGACAAAATATAATCTTGCTTACTTTTAATTTCTTTTCAGTATTTAATCTTTTTTTTTTTCAGGTTAATACGAGGGTACATATGATAAGGTTATGTTTGTAAAGTCCAAGTTGTAGGTTGTAGTTGAGTCCTTTACCCAGGAAGTGTACCATTTACTCTTACATGTATACATTTGCTGGGAACTTTCCAAGCTCCTTCCCTCTGCTCCCCCTTAAATGTAAATGTTTTTTCTCTTATATGTGCATTTAGTTGTTGATCTACTAGTTCATGTTAGTAATGAGTATATGAGTTGCTTGCTTTTCCATTCTTGAGATCCTTTACTTAAGACAATGTTTTCCAAATCCATACAGGAAAATACAAAATATGCAAAGTCACCATCTTTTCATGGCTGAGTAGTATTCCATGGTATACACATACCACTGTTTGTTCATTCATTCATGGGTTGATGGGACTTGGGTTGTTTCCAGCTTTTCTTGATTGTGAATGGAGCTGCTCTAAATTTTCAGGTGCAAATGTACTTAGATAAATTGATTTCTTGTTAGATACTTAGTAATGAGATTATGAGATCAAATGGGAAGTCTACTTTAAGTTCTTTGAGGATTTTCCATACTTCTTTCCAAAAAATCTGTACTAATTTGCAGTATCACCAACAGCACATGAATCTGTCAGCGCGCACACTAGCATTTGCAGAGTTAGGACATTGTGATGTAGGCTATACCCAATAGCATTAGGTCAGATCTCAAAAGGGATTTCATGTAAATTTCTCAGACATTTAGGGATTGCAAGTTTTTTTATGTATCTGTTGGCCATTCATCTGTCTTCAGGGGAGAAGTTTCTGTTCATATACCTTGCCCAATGATTGATGGGTTGTTTCTCTTTTCCTGTTGATTTGTGTGAGGTTTTTGCAGATTCTATCTATTAGCCATTTATCAGATTGGTAATATTCCAGTATCTTCTCCTATTCTGAAGATTATCTCTTTGCTTTGTCAATTGTGTTATTAGCTGTGCAGGAGCTTTTAAATTTGATCAGCTCTCATTTATTTATTTCTATTGTTGCTGCGATTACCAATGTGCTCTTCTTCATAAATTCTTTCACAAGGTTGATATCATTAAAGGTTTTACCCACACTTTCCTCTAGGGTTTTTATCATTTCATGACTTAAATTATAATTTTTTATCCAGCATAAGTTAATTTTGTAAGTGGTAAGAGATGTGGGTCCAGTTTTAGACTTTTTGTTAAAAGATCTATACGACTAGAAGTGACCTACAGATTTAATTCAGTGCCAATTAAAACACAAATCTCATATTTTGAAAAACTTGAAAAAATAATTCTGTGAATTGTATGGAACCAGAAAAAAAATAAATAACCAACATAGGTTTATAAAATTGACACAAAGTTCCCAGACGTCAGTTTATACTGTAAGTCTACAGTAATCAAAGCAGCATTTTATTAGGGGAAAAGTAGAGGCCTAGATCTATGGACCAGAAGAAAGAATGAAACCAGTGTCACATTGCCATCTGAATTTCAATAAACCAAACAAAATCATACATGGGGAAAAGAATGCCTGTTTAATAAATGGGGCTGGGAGAACTGGTTAGCCATATGTATCAGTATTTAGTCTTAGAAATAACTAACAAATGTTGTTAGAATAGTCTTTTGTGTGTAACTGGGACAAAATAAATATTATAACTCAAATAAGAGGATTTTTCATTGTTCAAAACATGATTTAGTCATAGATAGTATCATAAAAGAATAAATGGTAATCTTATTAAAGACTTTTCATATGTTGGCTATTATAAAGCAAATTTAGGAATTTAATTGTGCCTAGATCATTTTGGTACTGTATCATTACTTTTTATTAATTGGAGACACAAATAAGCTGCAATCATAGAAATATTTTTATTCCTTACAGTATTCGCAGATGTAATAAAGTAGTACTTCAAGTAAGCCTCAGAAGTAAAAGTAAAAATAAACAGAAATTAAATTTTGTCTCAAAATACATAATTACTCATCTTCTGCTTATATGCCCCAATGCCTCAAGTGATAGATTCTGGTGGACAATTAACATATTAACAAAGGAAAATGAACCTATCATATGCAATTCGGAATATTTATTTCTGTGTCACAGTGAATTATTGCTAGAAAAATAAAGATTTTAAATCATTATATTAATGTACTGAATCTATACACCCGTAAAGATCTATACTAAATCTGTAAACCTCTTATATCTTCATCCTGTTACATTCACATTGCAACAGAATTTCCATTGTAAGCAGGTAATATGATTATCTAACATTGATCATCATCTCTACACCAAATTTTTCAAAACAATCTGTTCACAAAATATACAATAATATTTTAATTACTATTTTTTACTCCAAAAGAGTATAGATATGAATATAGGTAATAGAGAGTATTTATAATGCTAAAGATAGATGAAAATAAGGAAAAGAGATGGGGGGAAGAGAGAAAGACAAAGATAGAAAGAAGCAATGTTGCTGAGATTTTCTTTAATATTAAAGAATAGGTTAGAAACAACAAATATGGCCAGAGTAGCCTCCAGCTTCTCATAGGTAAAACTAAAACACGTAGCTGAAGGTTTGATTATTGACTTTGTATAATACATACTATTGTGCATACGATAGGACAGAACCTACTTTCTAAAATTTTTCCATTGATTAAATCTACTTATAAAATGGTGAACTTTGACATATATTCACAGTAGTTTTGAAGTCAATAATGCAAGATAAATATTTGCTATAATCTACTATACCATTATTAATTCTGATTTTTTAAAAAATTAACTTTACTGTGTGAAAATTGTTATTTCTTAATCGTTTACCTAGTGCTTATTATCTATATTTGTGTTGTTGCAATTTTATATCACAATAGAAAAATTTAAAGGATGTTATTTGTAACCATAGGACAATTAGTTGCACCTGCTAGAATTATTCAGCATACATGACAGCTGGTATTAAACATTCAGGTCCCTGGTATTTTGATAACAAGAAATAATATGAACAATGGGAAGTGTTCTGTTTGAATGTCAAGGGTGAAAATGGTTAATTAAGTTGTTCAATGTCTACAAATAAGACAAAGTGAAACACAAATGAATAGAAGCAAACAATAAAACCTATCCCAGAAACATATCATGTGACTACAGCTCATAAATTCAGGCCAAGGATAATATTTGACCTTTATTCCTTTGGAGAATAATGTTAAGATATAAAACCATAAGAAGGTTCAATAACAGACGTGTGCTCATTAAATCTATTGTAAAAATTTCAAGAAACATTTATTGACATGTTTAAAATAAAATGAGAATATATTATAATAATGATCACGTTGCATTTTATTTCAGTGGGATCATAGGAAAAATACCAGTGAAGAGCATTTATTCTATTACTTGCACAGAAAAAAAGTAATAGTCAACTTAATTTTTATAGAAAAACACTGTGTAAAATATCTGTAAAAAATGTTTTCAATTAACTAATATGATGCACTGATCCTCAGGTGTGTAGTAGGTGCTCAGTAATATGTACTAAATAACCAAGGTTCCATTCGTAGAATTCTTATCCTGAGGGCCACTCCATTAAATTAAAAGTAATTAATATGAAAGATGTGGACATTGCTAAAAGGAAAACAACACATCTTTGTTTTAATTTTGAATATACATTATTTTAAAAGGTTTGACAATTTAAATCCACAACAATGACTGGAATTTTATAAGAAAAGTTAAATAATATTAATTTTTCCTAGCCATGAGCAAGGTATGTTTTTCCATTTGTTGACATCTTTGGCTGTTTCTTTTCTCAGAGTTTCATAGTTATCTTTCATGTCCTTTGTTAAGTACACTCCCAGATATTTTATTTTCTTTGGCACTACTGTAAAGGGAATAGAGTTCATGACTGTTTTTTCAGCTTGACTATTATTGGCATATATGAATGCTACTGATTTGTGAGTATTGATTTTGTATCCTGAGACACTACTGTATCCCTTGATCACTTATAAGAGTTTTGTGGTTGAATCCTTGGGGTTTTCCAGGTATACGATCATATCATCTGTGAAGAGTGAAAGTTTGATCACCTCTGACCCTATATGGATACACTTGATTGCCTTCTCTTGCCTGATTTCAATGGCTAAGACTTCAATTACAACGTTAAAAAGCAGTGGAGACAGTGGGCAACCTTGCCTGGTTCCTGATCTCAGTGGAAATGTTGTCAATTTTACTCCAGTCAGTATAATATTGGCTGTAGGTTTGCTGTAGATGGCCTCTATCAGTTTAAGAAATGTCCCTTCTATACCTGTTTTCTTAAGTGTTCTGATTATAAAAGGATGCTGGATATTATGAAAAGCTTTTTAATGCATCAGTTGAGAGAATCATATGGTCTTTCTTTTTTAATTTGTGTATGTGCTCTATTATATTTATAGATTTATGTATATTGAACCAGCTTTGAGAGCCTGGGATAAAACCCACTTGGTCATGGTCTATAATTTGTTTGATGTGTTGCTGGACTCT
>CAUYQV010153753.1:27500-34427 GCA_963574575.1 Galagoides demidoff
GAAACAAAACTCCTGAACAGAGAAATAATGAGCAGCAAGATAATATTAGGAATAAAAAAACTTCCAACAAAACCAGCCAAGGACAAGATGGGTTCACAACATAAGTCTACCATACCGACAATGATGAACTGGTCCCCACCATGCAGATATTCCATTACATGGAAAAGGAGAGAATACCTCCCAACTCATTCATGAATACAGTATCACCTTGATACCAAAGCCATGAAATAAGACAACAAATTAAGAAGACTAAGGTCAATACACCTATTGAGTATAGAAGCAATCCTCAATTCAATACTGCCCACCTAAATTCAAAAATCATCCACTACACACCAGTGGGCTTTGTCGAATGATGCAAAATTTTTTTTAACATACTAAAATCCATAATTGTGAGTCATTACATAAAGACAGGCAAAATAAGAGACCATAGGATTATTGCAATTGATGCAGAGAAAACATTTGACCAAACTCAGCACCCTTTCATGATAAAAATTCTCAACAAACTGGGCATAGAAAGAATATATTTGTGAATTATAAAAGCCACACATGACAAACTCAGAATCAAAATCATTCTTTAGGGGGAAAAGTTGAAAGCATTCCCCCTAAGAACTGGAACAAGACAATGGTGCCTATTGTCACAATTGTCACAACTTCTGTTATACATAATGCCGGAAGTCCTAGCCAGAGCAATCAGGAAATAGAAAGAAATAAAGGGCATCTACATGTGGAAAGACGTGGTCAAACTATTGTTTATTGCTGATGATATGATATCATATCTAGAAAACTCCAAAGACTCGACCAAGAAACTCCTGGAATTGATAAATGCATTCATCAAAGTCTCAGGTTAAAAAATAGATGTACACAAACCAGTGGCATTCCTGTACATGAACGATAGTCAAGCTTTGTGTCAAATTTAAAGCTCCATACCAGTCATAATATCTACACAGATAATAAAATACATGGGAATGTATCTAACTGAGGAGGTGAAAGATCTCTGCAAAAGGAACTATGAAACACTAAAGAAAGAAATTGCAGATGACACAAATGCAGAGACATATCATGCTCATGGATTGGCAGAATCAAAACTGGTAAAATGCTCATGCTACCCAAAGGTATTTCCATATCAATCTGATCCAAATAAAAATGGCTGTGTCACAGCTTACAATATCTAAAGAAAATAGTTCTATTCTGTCTTTGGCACCAGAAAAGAGCCTGGATAGCAAGAGCAATCCTTATCGAAGGAAGCAAATCTGGGGCATCTCATTACCAGACTTCAAACTACAGTAGAACTGCCATGGTTGATCACCTCCCTCTGTAGACCATCACCTAATGTTGACCTGATTTTTATAGACTGGACAACCACCACATGTAGAGTAGGCCCAGTACCTTACATTGACCACATCTGCAGGTTGACGAGTTGGTTGCAGTACCATGGGTGGTCAAGTTACAGAGGTTCTACTGTACAATGCAACACTATAGTTACCAAAATAGCACCGTGTTGGTGCAAAAATGGTGACATAGTCCAATGGCCAGAAAAGGGAACCTAGATATAAAATCATCCGCATAAAGCCAACTGATATTTGCCAAAGCAAACAACAATATACACTGGGGTGAAGAAGCCCTATTTGATAAATGGTGGTGAAAGAATCGGATAGCCACGTGTAGAAAAGTGAAATAGGTTCCATATCTCTCACCACTCACAAAAATTAATTAAAGATGGATAAAATACTTAAATTTAAGGCATGAAACCATAAGAATGCTAGAAGAATACGTTGGAAAAAATATTCTACATATTGGCCTAGGAAAGGAATTTATGAAGAAGATGCCAAAAGCAATCATAGCAGCAACAAATAAATAAATAAATAAATACCATTTCATTACAGTAAGAAGCTTCTGAAAAACTAAGAAATAAGTCAATGGAGAAAATAGACAACTTCCAGAGTGTGAGAAAATGTTTGCAATATCCACATCAGATAAAAGGAAAATAACCAGAACCTACTAAAATCTCAAGCAAATCAGTAAGAACCAAAATAAAGCAAACAATGACATTAAAAAGTGGGCAAAAGGCACAAGAAGGGTACAAGTGTAAGTGACCAGTAAGCACAAGAAAAATTCTCTACATCATTAACCATCAGGGTTGTGCAAATTAAAACCAAAACAAGACATTATCTTACCCTATCAGAATGGCTTAAATTTCTTCACCCAATAATTAAGTAAACTAGATGAGGAATATATTAACCAGTGTGATGTAAGCATTTCTAATTGTATATGAAATCAGCATATTGTACCCCATAAATGCATTAATACATACATGATCTATGCGTTTATGATTTAATAACAAATAAATTAAAATAATAAAAAGTAACAAACAAACAACAACAACAAAATGATAGATGCTGATGTGGATGCAGAGAGAGGGACACTGATACACTGCTGGTGGGACTGTAAATTAGTACAACCTCTATAGTAAACAGTATGGGGAGTCCTCAAAGTATTCAAAGTAGATGTACCATTTGATTCAACAGTCACACTACTGGGTATTTCTCCAAAGGAATAGAAGTCATTTTATCATAAAGACACCCCAGTCCAATGTTTCTGGAAGCACAATTCACAGTTGGAAAGATGTGGAATCAACACATGTGCCAATCAATTCATGATTGGATTAACAAAAGGTTAACACCTGTGTGTGTGTGTGTGAGAGAGAGATGCAATACTACTCACCCTTGAATAAGGTAGGATTAATTCCTTTTGCAACAATTTGGATGAAACTGGAGATTGTTATTCTATGCAAAATATCTAAAGAATGAAAAAAATCCTCACCACATTTACTTGGTATTAAATTAGAAATAAACAATTAGCACACATGTGCACAGAGTGAAGTAAAATGCCTTGGAAAACAGGGGAGAATAGGCATAAGAGAAGATGGTCAAACATCTACCTAAAGGGTACACTGAATACTTTCTGTGTGATGGGCACACCTATCACCCACACTTGAGAGTTGAAACAGCAATCTATGTAATCAAAAGCATTTTGTAACTCCATAATATTAAAAAATAAGAAAGTGTTTAATGATGTGCAAGCCAAAAAATATCTCCCATATTTGTCCACACTTTGATTCACAAGTGCTGGGAAAACAATTCCACACTACTGATTCTTGGCATATTATAAAAACAAAGGCTCATATTTTCAGATTAATAAATAATAATTCAGCATTAAAAAAAAAAAACAGAAGCATAGCCTAATTGAACAGAAGAGAGAACCTGGAAATAAATCTACACGTCTATAGTGAAGTGATCTTTGACAAGGTGCTAGGAACATACATTGGGAATGGACAGTCTCTTCACTGAAATTGTGCTCTAGAATCTGGTTATGCCTAAGAATAAAAGTATACTCTATCTTTCACCATAGACAAAAATAGAAGCAAAGTTGATTAAAGATTTAAATTTATGATCTTAAAATATAGATCAACTTATAGATATTTTAGCAACTACTAAAAGAACACATTGCATAAATGATTCAGGACATCAGTCTGGGTAATGGTAGAGTTCTTAAGTGATATTCCCAAAGCACAAGCAACCAAAACAAAATTGGTCACATGGGATCTCAACAAGCTAAAGTTTCTGCCCAGCAGAGGTATCAGTCAATGAAGGGAAAAGACAACCCACATAAATGAACAAAATCTTTCAAACCACCCATCTGACACGTGATTAATAACTAGACTACATAAGGAGCTCTGAATACTCAAAGGGAAAAAAATCAAATAATCAGACTAAAAACTAGGCAAAGGATATGGATAGACACTTTTCAAAATAAGACAGAAATTCCCAACACATATGAAAAAGTGCTCAACATTATTTGTCATCGGAGAAATTCAAATCAAAACTACAATGAGATATCTTCTCATCCTTGTTAAAGTGGCTTTTATCAAAGGACAGGCAAAAAAAAAAATGCTGGTGAGGAAGTACAGAAATGGGGATCCTCGTACATTGCTGGTGAAAATATAAATTAGCGCAACCACTATCCAGAATCACATAGATGTTCCTCAAAAAGCTAACAATATAAATGCTGTCTGTACTAGCAATCCCACTGCTCGGTATATAGTCAATGAAGGGGAATTCAGTCTGGAATAGATATCTGCACTCTCATATTTATTGCAGTGCCATTTACAATGCCCAAGATTTGGAATCAACCAAAGTGCCCATCAAAGAATGAATGGCTAAAGGCATTGTGGTACGTATACAGCATGAAATATTATATAGCCATAAAAATTCATGAAATCCTGTTATCTGCGAAAACATGGATGGAACTGAAGAACATTACATCATTAAATAATTGGAATACACCAGACACAGCAATACAAATCTTCCATGTTCTCACATGTGGGAGTTAAATATTAAAACAATTGTTCTCATGGAGACAGAGAGCAGAATGATGGTTACCAGAGGCTGGTAAGGATAACAGGGTGGAGAGGGGCTAAAGGGCATATGGTTTATGGGTACAAAAATGTAGTTATATCCTTGGACAGAATGTACAGTATTTGATAGCACAACAATGTGACTATAACCAATATATGTTAGGGTAGACTTTAAAATAACTTAAAGAGTGGAATTAGAGTGTTCCCAACACAAAGAATTGATAAATTCTTGAGGTGCTGGGTGCATCAATTACCATGAATTGATTAATTCACATTGTATGCTTGTATCAAAACATCACATGTACTTTATAAATACATATACATACTGTGTGCCCATAATAATTAAAAATAATGTAAGCAAACAAAAAGTAAGGAAAATGTATTTTAAAATACCAAGAAAGATATTTTATCAATATCTGTTAAGAACTGTGAATGGAGAGGAATTCTGGGAAGATGGCCAACTGGTAGCAACCCTTGTCAGAGGCTCCTGAGAAGTGGAAGAAAAACTGGATGGAATCAGACTCTTTGAAGCCAAATATGGGGAGCTGAGCCAAAAAAAAGAAGTTCGGCAAGCTGTAACTCCAAGGAAGAGCATTCAAGAAAACAAATTACAGGTACAAAGCCTACTGACTAGAGGACGGGAAACCCCTGACCCAAGCAGGAGGCCTGCTGCAGGCTATCTGTAAATGAACATGGAACAAAGACCTCTCATTTTACCTCTCTGGAGAGAGCCACTAAACTCCAGGTCTCTTTCTCCAGGGAGGTCCTACTTATGAACCTAGACACCACCCCACCAGGCATAAAATTGAACAGATACTTTTCCCCGCAAGTCCAAACTCCCAGTCCACCCTTTCCCCCTCGCATGGCGGTTTGAAGTTCTGCCCCCTGCAGAGCATAGAGTGTCCTGAGAGATATGGGCATAGTGTGGACCGCCAACCAACAGGACGGAATCTGTGACTAACAGGGAAGAAAGGGGGTGTGGGAAGAAAGAGACACTGGGTGGGAGGAGGAGCAGTCCCCTGATTATGACTCTATGCCCAGCCAGTGGTAGTGGTGACCCTCAGTTTGGGCTGTGTCTGGCAGGACAGGGTGCAGAACCCCTGGCTCTGACAGCATCCACAGCAGGAGAGTGGTTACCCTGTGTAGACTGAGTTTGGCAGACAGGGCTGGTCCCTGTCGGGTCTGTGAGCAGAGGCTTGATAGGCATGGACTGTGACCTGAGAGCAAGGGCATGGTCTTCTGATTCCAACAGAACCCTCCAGCCGAGGCTTACTGGGTGTGAACCAAACCCTGAGGGCTAGGGTGTACTCCACTGCCTCCAACAGGGCTGGTGAGCAGAGGCTTACCAGGTGCGCACTGAGACCTGCGGGCAGAGTGTGGTGCCCTGACTCTAACAGAGCCTGCAAACAGAGGCTTGCCAGGCAGTGGACTGAGACTGGCAGGTGGGGTGTGGTCCCCCTGACTCCAACTGGTCTGACAAGCAGAGGCTAGCTGTGTGTGAACTGAGACTGAGAGAACCAGACAAACACCATTTTAGGCAGCTCCTATCATCTTGAGAAATAAGTTTCAGTTTCCCCGCCAGGTATTTCCCCATTATCACATGATTCCTACCACCCAATCAGAGCACACCTCACTGGGCCACTAGTGCCCAATCCTGCACTGCCCCATACTCAGATCTTCCCCAAACCCAATCTATGATCCTAACCCCATAAACACCCCCGCCCTAGAACTCGTGGCTCTTGGCCAGGATCCGTTGCAGCAAAGCCCCTGGGAGTCCAACTCAACCTTGCTGCAATAAAGGCCCTTTTGCTTTTGCATCGAATTCGGCTCCTGGTGCTCTTTGGGAACTACGTGATCTGGCCACATCATTTGAGGGCTCGTCCAGGATTCCCCCAAGACCCCTGAGGACCCCAAACCGGAGGGCTGAAGAGTGGTGACTGTTCTGGTGCCAGTATGTGTCAGTGTTTGTGTCTGTATGTGGGCCCAAGATTTTGGTAATCTGGTTGAGCCAAAAGAAAGCCCGGGCAGATGCGCCACTGAAAGGATATCAGCCAGGGTTCTGGAGGACGTTCTGGGCCCCACGTCTGTGGAGGACTGGGACGTGGAATCCCCAGATCCTGCTGAAAGGGGTCACGTGGAATCTATCCCATTAGTGTTTCTGGATGGACAGGGCAGGTTGCTCCTGCTGGTTCGCGTTTTGCCATCATCCCAGTTTCAGTTTTGTTACCAGTCTTGTAAGGGCCAGACATTGGCTTGTTGTTGTGGTTTGTGTGTTTCGTGTGCATTTTTGTGACAGTGGGCGACATGGGACAGAAGCAGACGATTCCTTTATCTTTGATTTTAGACCATTTCCCGGACTTCAAAGGCCAAGCTCAGAACCTTGGTCTCAGAGTTAAAAAATCTAAACTTGAAATCTTTTGTAGGAATGAATGGCCAACCTTTAACATCGGCTGGCTCCTGGAAGGAACTTTCCATCTTCCTACTATTTTCCAGGTCAAAGACATAGTGTATCG
>CAUYQV010153754.1:0-19927 GCA_963574575.1 Galagoides demidoff
TTCCCACTCATTCTATCATCTGTGTCCCATATGGGTCACCACTTTACAATTAAACTTTCACCTTCACATCTTCTTTTTTTTTTTTTTTTTTTTTTGCTTTCTTGTGTACTTCATAATTTTGGATTGGATACCAGAATTTTACCTCACTGGGTACTAGAAACTTTGGTATTCCTAAAAATATTCTTGAGCTTTGTTGCAGGGCATGGGTAAGACACTTCGCAATAATTTGATCCTTTCAGATCTTGCTTTTAAGGTAAGATAAGAGTGGGATAGCATTTAGTTTAGAGTGGATTTTTCCCCACTATCAAGGCAAAACCCTTCTTAATACTCCAACCGGTGCCCTATAAATTATGAGTTTTCTCCACGCTGGCTGTTGGGAAGCAGGCACTGTTCTTGGTCCTTTGTGAATGAATACCAGGCACTGTTTCCTCAATTCTTCCCGGTGATTCCTCCCTGGCTGTGGGTGGTTTCCTCACATGCTGATCAATACTTAACTGAATCCTTTATGCGCAGCTCTTTGGAGCTGTCCCTCTGTAACACTGCCCTCTGTCTAGTCTTTGGCTGCCTTAGGCTCCCTGGGCTTCTGTCTCCAAGTCCTCCACTCAGCAAGGCTGCCAATGTCCCTGGAGTCAGTGCCTGGTTCCATTGTCATGGCCAGGAAACTTCCTCCAGACGATATGCTGGGGCAATTACAAGGTTCGCCTCATCTGCTCCGCTTCTCAGGGATCACTGTCCTTTGTTGCCAGTGGCCACCCCTTGCGCACTGCTGTTTGTACCTGTCGTCCACCTTTACAGCTGTTTTCAGGCAAAAGGGCAACTCTGGCTTCTGCTACTTTATGTTGTTCTAAGGCTGAGTCAAGCTCTATTTTGGTATTTATTTACTTCTTTGTACGATATCCATTAGTCTGGAGAATTCAAGGTGCTGTTAGGATGATTGCTAAATAAAGGATTTACGTAGTGTGCCCTCCTAACTCAGGGTGAGGTCTGTGCGATCTGTGTGGAGAAAATGTGCTAGAAAGTGTTTTCATCTCATGATGTCAGACCATTTATCCCTTTTTAAACACTTCAACTGAACATTGTGTAATTTAAATTCAGTTGTGAATTTTTGAGACTTCAACACAACGGCCCTTTCTTCTCCTTATTCCCAATCCGACATTCTTCAAAGCAGCCACACTGTGTGTGGGGGGTGGGGAGTGGAAAGACTCGTGACATAACATGAAATTTTAGCCATGGCACAAAATGATAGGTTTTAGGAGATGTAAATAGTGTGGTCTGAACAAATCCACCTACTTACTCTTATTTGTAAGAAGCGAGGTTTCTTAAATTGATCTTAAGTGATCATTTTGCTTTCACTAACCTCTCTGCATCTGCAGTGGAGGAGAATTTGCTCGTGCTGCATTTTTAATGATTTGTCTGACAGTGCTTCTGAGGTCATCGTGCGTTGGAATGCTGGCAGGCCTCTCTCTCTTTCTCTCTCTCTCTCCCACTCAACACCCCAACCCTCCCAGCCCTGATGAAACATAGATGTTTTCCAAAGAATTTCCTGATGTACTGTTCTTTGAATGTGATGACATTTGTTTACACAGGAAGCTAGACACTAAATTTTTTCCCTTGGAGACTGTGTCAGAAACACATTTCCACCCTGGTTTTTCTCAGGATGGCATACATACGTACCACGCACAGAGTTAACGTTTGGGAGGCTTAGAGAGTGATGAAGAATCCCCTGCAACAGAGGGCTTTATCATCAACCTGCTTTAAATATTTCATCATAGAAACAAACGTCCTCTCTCCTCCCCAGTGATCTTCCTTGGCAAACTCTGGATCAGAAATCCAGTTGGAGACAGACCCTTCAATCTTAGCTCATGTGGCATACTTTGCATGCTTTTCTGTTACTTCAGGATTTTTCCTGTGTATTTCATTATATATTTGTTTGCCTGCTGCATCAAGATTCTTGCAGGAAACATAACTACTGATAGCCTTAAAGATATGTACTATGTCTGTGGAAGATTGCTGAATTAATGTTTTTAAGTTTGATTTTTCAAAAAAAAATTTTAAATGCTCAAATTTAAAATTTTAAATGCTCAGATCTAAAAAACTGTGCATATGTGTGTGTGTGTGTGTGTGTATATATGTTTTCACTGGGAAAAATCAATGTTTATTTATTTGTCCTCTTAGTCCAGTAATCATATATGCGTAATTGCTATCGTTATTGAGCAAACCAGTGGCCAGGAGCTCTATTAGAACCCTTACTTCTATAACCTCTAGTCCTCACGACACTCTGCAGGGTAGGTGTTGTTGTTCCCCTGAGAGATTTCAGGAAGTAGCCCTGAACAGGGTGAATGAGTTTTTTAAGATCACAACCCCAGTAAGAAACAGAGTGAATGTTGCAAACTGGGGTCACCTGTCCGTAAAACCCAGGTGAAGTTCTGTCATTCTGAGATTCAGTGACATATCCTGGGATTGTAAACAATAATGATTATACCTAGTCAAGAAAAATATGAAAATATTAGCTAAGTTCTTCTAAAATAAAGTACTTACTAAGAAGCCTTTATTAAGGGCCAAGTGCGTGTCAGATAGTGGGTTGGGGACAGTGATGAGCACAGGGATGAGTGAGTTGGCCACTCTGTTCTGAAGAGAGACGCAGGGGCAGTAGTTACACAACAGTGTGCTCATCTTCCTATTGGAAGGGTGTAAGCATCTGGACAGGGAGGGGCAGGAGGGCCAGGATCTCATGGAGAGGGGGGTGAGGAGAGTGTTCTCAGTTTTAAGCAGAGATGGTGCCAGTTGAGTCCTGAAGGAAGAGGAGTTGGTAATGACCTTGAGTATCTCTGGCAAAAGTTAGCATCAGCCTACAGACCTAATTTTTGTCTGGATTAGTTAAAGCTAATCCAGGCCCATTTGCCAATCATTCGTGCCTATGCTTCAGCCTTTTGATGCATCAAATTCACCATTATGCACTTTTGCCTCCTACTGCCAGGTATGCCGTGTCCCTGAGACCCTGATGTCCTATTTTTGGTGGAGTCGCGTGGGATACAAATATGAATATAATTCAGCCTATAAGAGTGTCCCATTCAACAAGGGAGAGAAGAACTATACTTGGATATTTATGAAGAAGGGAGTGCACAGAGTTTCCTAATAGATACTGTGACATACTGACCAGCGAGTGATATGACCGTTCATAGAGAGACCCATCCATCCATTCCTCACTCCATCCATCCACAGATATGCACAGATACGTATTATTTACCAGGTTTCGTGTAACAGCCAGCACATGAGCTGGCTCTTAATGTCTAGGGAGATCATACTGGTTCATGATGGAGATGATAAAGAAGGTCTGTGGTGCAGAGCTCATAAAGGCAAAGGCACAAAGATGCCTCTCAGGCCTCTTTCTGCAGCCCAAGGTACTGGTGTAGGTATATGGAAGACTAGATAGTGAACCAGTTTTGGGGGACTATCAGTGGCACATCTGGGGTTTTGTAGGAAATGTGGAGTCAGTGAAAGATTTTACATGGGAGAGCAGTAAGATCAGAAATTTTGCTTTAGAAAACTTCATGGGGATGGTAGAATAGCCTGGGGGCAGGGAAATACTCTGTAGCTGGCCTTGATCATGCCCATCAGTTTGCATAAGATTTGACCTCACAGACTTCGGAACACTGGTCGATCCATCTGGCAGCTTTGCTTCAGCTGGTGGGCGACCTGGCCGTGGGCATAGCCTCTCTCCTTGGAGTCCCTTTGACTCCTAGTTCCTCCCAGTGCTGCAAAGGTTTTAGATGCTGGGGTAGTCTCAGTTTATTAAAATTATGACTGTGATACCACCCTATTTAATTTATATGTATATATTTAGGCACTATTCTTTAGCAGATACAAGTTATGGGACTACTGGTTATGTATGTGTTAGGGGTACTTTTTATTAGAACACTAATATATAGCCATTAATATAAAATGTCACCCTCATTACAACATTGTTTCTATGGAGAAAAAATAAGATTGGTTTACAGCATTTCAACTTACAGGGATGTTCCTAGGACTGAATCCAGCCCCGGGTTGGTGCCCTGCCTGTCTCTGGAAGGTACACATACCCCTTCAGTGCAGCCATGTGAAATACTCAGCCTATAACGTGTCTTCATCTAGACACCCTGGTTGGCCTCAATGCAAATCACTATGGCATGTACTCAGAGCATGCAAACTAAGTTTTATATTTGCTTAAGTTAAACACGAAGGGAAAGTTGGCCCCTGCTGCCCTGCCCTGCAGTCTTCAGTCCCAGGTCCCTACACTATGAAGTGCGGGCTCCGCCTTGCCCACCACTTAGTCCCTCCCAGATCTGGGCTCTTTGGATATGTTCTGCCCCTCTGGGTTGCCATCCCCTTTGATCTCTGCTTTTTAAAATCTTCCTAACTAAATCTTTCAAGGGCTGTATCTAATATCACTGTCCTCTCTTCAGTCCTCCTGGGTTACTCCAACCAGAAATACTTGTTTTCCTCTTCTAACCATTCTTGCAGTACTTGTCAGAGGAAGAGCCTGGCCATTGCACTGGGATGTGCCTGTCAGCACCTTACTTAAAACCCGTGTGACCCTGGACACTGGTCAGTGGATGGTTCCTTAAGCTCTATAAACCTCATTGCAATGGAGTAATACCCTTTACTTCCTAGGGTTGTTTTGATGGTTAAATGAGATAACATATAGCATAGGATTGTCACTTGCTATCTTTATATCTTTCTTCTGTGGTGAGTTCTGAGGTTAAGCTTTGTGTCTTATTTATCTTTTGTAAGCATCCTCTCAAGCCAACCTCTGGAAGAGCCTATCATTATTCCTTGAATATAGAAAAGATTCTGTAAATATTTATTTGAGGAAGGAACTAAATGTGATTTTTAAATTCAATCGTTTACCCTCCAAACAAGATTTATGGGAAAAAATGACCTTAGGGTCTGATTTGAGAGGAATAGTCTTAGTATTAAGTATTAATAATGCCCCCTGCCTTTGTTCTGGAAAGTGCTATAGGTTGAGTAATATATTTTATGATCACCTTATTTATGGAATACTTGCATATATTGTGGTATTTTCTGTTGTTAAAAGTTTCATGTAAGGTGGGCATGGTGGTTCACACCTATAATCCCAGCACTCTGGGAGGCTTCAGTGGGAGAATTGCTTGAGTCCAGGAATTTGAGACCAGCATGGGCAACATAGAGAGACCTTGTCTCTGCAAAAAATTAAAACGATTATTAGCTGGCATGGTGGCACATGCCTGTATTCCCTGCTGCTTGGAGAATGAAACAGGAGGATCACTTGAGCCGCAGAGTAAGACCTTGTCTTGTCTTCCCTCCTCAAAAAGAGTTTTATGTTAAATATTTTGTCTCTGAAAGGAGACTGCAAGCTATTTAAGAACACAAAACCACTTCATACCTTATTTTTCCCAAATCGCCTTAGTATGTGGGGAGTACCGATGGTGCAGTGGGCCCAGAGTGTATCTACAGGGCACTTAGCCCAGCAGGTGCAGTAATGCCTAGTAGACGTTGGTGTTGATGATGAAATAAAAACTGCTGCTTGTGAAATGAAGATGTTTATTAATGTGTAGATACATATGCGAGTTGAACATAGTGGCTCTAACCGGTGATGGGAGGACCATGAACTACACAGAATTTCTCTAGTGCAGAGAGAATGTCTGTTTGATTCCCTGCTGCAGACCTGGCACCAGGCACAGCCCCTAAAACATGCTAGGTGCTCAATAAATATTTGTTAAATGAGTCAATGGTGAGGGGCTTAGTGTTAGTGAAGCACATTGGTGTTTCATAAGCCCTTACCAGATTCCTCTTGGGTCCTTTGTAGATGGAAGAATTAAATCAAATGTATGTACAGTCAGAAGAGCTCTGCTGTGCCTGAATATGAGCTCAAAAAGTTGATAAGGAGGTGGAGGTAGGTCCGGGGACACCCTATGCTTCTGCCCTGGAAGCTGTTCCCAGGTTGTGTCTCTTTTCTGAATAAATGCTTCCCTCAAAGCAAAGTGCATGCTTTCTTCTTTCCTATAAAACTCTGCTTTAGTTGGTAAGCCCTGCAGGAGAGCAAGTGAAGGCAGGAGCCCTTTGCTTCTGTGCTTCCCTCTCTCTGCTACTGTGAGGTGGGAGGGAGGGAGCGAGAGGGAGGGAGGGAAGGAGGGAGAAAGAGAGAGAGAGGGGGGCACGCGCACACATGCAGGGATCTGGCATCTTACCATTACGCCTTCGGAGGCTGGCTGTCATTTTATGGAATTTCGGGGCAGGGAGGAGTTGGGGAGCCCCTTGAGAAGGAAATGTCACTGCTGTTACTTGCTTCCCTTTCCCCTCCTTGGGGAGCACAGCCTGTCCCCTTCTGTGCATAGGCTGGCTAGAAGTGGCCATGCTCTGTGTCCCTGAGAACCTCTGCTGGGCTTGCCAGCCCCTGTACTTACTCCTCTGCTTATGGCCCATTGTCTCCTTCCTTTAGCTGGTACACATTCTGTCTGTAGTTCACCTTGAACTGTACCTGTCCATCCAGCATTACATGAAGCGGCATTCTGTTACTGTGGGGTTAAGGGATTTCATTGATAATGCTGGGGGGTTGTTTGTCTTTGTTATTTATTTATTTTATTCAACAAGGTTGAAAATATTGTTGGACACAGCCTATGTAGTCCATTTTAAAGGACTAATATTCTCCATTCATCTTTTTAAAGTCTATTTAGAATAATGACCTGCACTTTTCCCAGGAGAATTCCTTCTGCTTTCCTCCAGGTTGAGGCAGAAAGGTCTCGTAATCGGCACGTGCCCTGATTAAGCTCCCCTCCCCCCCCCCAGAGTTCCTGAAAGGATGTCAGCCTTGCCCGCCTGTCACTGCCCCTCTCTTATAGCTCCTATGTCACTAGAGTGCCTATACTCTACCATGTGTCACAGGACAATTTTTAGCTTCTTACTTATGCTTCATACTTAGGCAGAGGTCAGCTGAGAGAAGTATGCCGTCCGGTTGTTCCTCCAGGCGGGGGTCATAACTCAGGATCCCTGATTGTCTATGTGTTTGACCAGCACAGTTTTTTGATTCATATGAGACAGGACATTTAGTCTTCAGTTGAGGTGGCTCTCGGACACTAACCCCCTGCCCTTGTCTTTGCCAAGCCACTCCACTCTACACATTTCATTCCCTGTCTGTCCCGACAAGGGACTAGAGTTGTGAACTTTGGAGTTCTAAAAGTGTTCCTAGCACCAAACTAGATCAGGACAGCGTGAGCCACTTACTGTCCAAACCATCCAAACACCTCCCACCCTCTGCCTTTGACAGACAGTGGGTCTGCTTCAGTACTGGTATAATATTTTCTGAAACAGAGTGCACTTAGCTGTGCTGTATTCATTTATAGTGGCTCACAAGTCCTTGGAGCACCTCATCATAAAGGTGCAATTGTTTAACCTGTGAGCAAGTTCCTCCCACCAAAGTTTATGCATGTCGATAAAAATTATCAGCCACTTGTCCCTCCATGCGCTACTGAAGTCTGAACTGAAGTGCACTGCCCTGGATCACTGTGAACTTGCCGCAAACTTCTTAAAATAATTAAAGGAGATTGTGAAAATCGGTAAAAGTAGTTTTCGGTGTTCATGCCTGTGGGCTCTTTCAGCTTAGAAGTTGAAACCCATTGAAGTTCAACAGATTCATGTGAAAATGAAAGAATTTTGGTCCATTCCTGGTAATTTTGTGCCCCTCCAGCCCCTCAGGAGTCAGGGCTGCAAGAAGGAGCAGCCAGGCCCAAGAAGAGAGGTCCCCTAGGTCACCTGTCTGCGTCACCAGAATGTATTGTGATCTTGCACGTAGGAAGGAGGGAATTGCTTCGTTGTTCTCTCCCCTGTTTTTGTGCCGTCCTGATCTTTGCTGCACATGCTTGCAGTGAAGGTTAACTAGTGAGTTTATTTTCAGTGTGAGCATCTGTGCTCCCTTGACTTTAGGGAGGATGTCTTCTCTTTGTGTCCCGAGTTACGTGTGTGTGTTTATATATACAGCGGGGGTCTGGGGGGCCTCAGTGTTGGTTATAGCTGTGAAAGATACAGCAGTTGCTTCACAGTTAATCCTGAGTCTTCGTACCCACATAGTGTAGGTGAAGTCTTTTTTTAACCCTCTTCTTCAGCTAATTATATGCCTTGCCTGTGCAACTGTAATTATTTCACCAGCATCTGCGAAACCTATGTCATTTCTCTTTTAAAATATAGTCAGAAAAATAGCAGAAATAAACCCATTTTGAGAGCTGATGTGGTGAAGCAAATTCCACCCAGGTCGAGATCCTCTGGGTTGGAGCATTTTATCGCCTGAAACTTGCAGGTGATGATGAAATCTCGGCACACGCACCAAGTTCCCAGCTAGAGTTTAACTGACGTTTGATAGGTTTCTTTTAGCAAAAACTAAATCCACTAGCAGTCATGACCTGATCCGATGTAGACATTTTAAAAGAACTTTACATACTATAAAGTTTTATACGAAGCCTTTAAAAGACCACACATTGATTCTTGGTATACTTAGTTACTATTTAAAACAAAAATTTTCAATGTCTTTTTGATCTATTCATTTGATGTCTTTAAACTCAATTGATTTGGAAACAGCTGAATTGCTAAAGCGTCAAAATCAGTGTTTTAGGGTGTAAAGTCTGGCGTCTCTACATGACAAGACTCTACCTCTTACTATTATGAAAATGTACAATCCTGAAGTTCATTACACAGCAAGTGGATCTGTCATGCTCTCTGTCTTTTCTTCATGTGTTGCTAGTAGATTCTGTGTTTGGTCTTGATTTGCCCCTCTGTGCGATAGTCCCTTAGGGGGTGATTCTACTTAGAAACTTGAAGCTTTTCTTATAATGCTTTTATTTTTTTCTTTTGACAATGTTGCTTTCATCCTTAAAGCTGGGTCTGAGTATATTAGGAAAAGGAAGACAAGCAGTGATTTGTGAAACAAAGTGAATTTAATGTGTGAATAGGCTTTACAGATAGTATTTTTATTATTATATTTTTATTTTGTCCCCCTTTATTACTTCATGACCAAGACTCAGATGTACTAGTCAGTCCATTCAGACATCAGGAAACATCTTTCAAGTGTCTCCTGTGAGTGTGGTAGACACTGGCTAGCTGTCACCAGGGGCAGTGTCCTGCTGTTCCTGGGCTCACAGAGGGCCTGTATTTCCCAGGCTCTGCTGCCGTCAGGTTAGCCAGTGGCTGAGTTCTGGAGAACAGAGTGTGTGGGGAAGTCGCGTGTGCTACATCATGACCTGAGTCCTAAAACCCTCCTCCTCCGGGAACCTCTGTTTTGCCTGCTTGAGGCACACAATCACGGTCGTCCTGGAATCTTTGGTGCAATTGGTAAAGCCATGAGTTTGAAGGAGGCTGATTCTTCTAATTCCCCTCAGAATGGAGCCTTTCATCTGTCGGGACACATTTTTGATTGCTGTTATGGAATGAGCCCTTGCACATTTTGGATTTTTTTGTATGGCAGCTAGTGGTACGTTAGCAAATGTAGACAAAATCCCTGCTTTTAGAAATATGGCACAGTGTGGTAGAACCATTAATAGATGCCTGTTTGGGGAAGGCACACGGACTTAGACTTAAAGATAATAGGAATAAACCCCATGAGTCCCCAGATTTTTGAAAGATCAAAACCCCAAGTTACAACTTAAGTCATGACACGGAAGACCTATGATGGGGACCTCTATAAAACTGTGACTGAGAAGGGCCATGGACTTCACATTCCTATCCTAACATAATCTAGTGATTTTTATTTTAATGTTCTTTTCATATGTGGAAATTCATTTAGTTCTTGTAATAACCAGGGAAAGTACCAGGGCAGGAATTATTGTGTCCATTTTATGGATAGAGAAAGCAAGGCTAAGCGTGAATGCCTTATCCAAGGGTATGTAATCAGGAGAGCTGAACTACTGTGCTAATCAAGAGGTGCTATGTCAGAGGAAATACTAGGAGTTCTGGAGTAAAAGAGAATCAGTTTAGAATACTGACCCTGGCAGTGACCTTTGCCCTCATCTAACCTTTTGAAGTGAAATTTTAAGTATTTTCTTTTCTTTTTCTTTTTTCTTTTTTCTTTTTTTTTTTTGAGACAGAGCCTCAAGCTATGCCCCTGGGAAGAGTGCCATGGCATCACAGCTCATAGCAACCTCCAACTCCTGGGCTCAAGGGAGTCTTCTGCCTCAGCCTCCCAAGTAGCTGGGACCACAGGAGCCCGCCACAATGCCTGGCCATTTTTTGGTTGCAGCCATCATTGTTGTTTGGCGGGCCCAGGCTGGGGATTCGAACCTGCCACCTTAGGTGTATGTGGCTGGTGCCTTAGCCGCTTGAGCCACAGGCACTGAGCCAATTTTAAGTATTTTCAAGTGTGTCATTACTGGCATCTTTCCAGTGCAGGCTCTGAGTGCACCATAGTCTTCAGACCTTCCAGTGGGATGACTTTTGTAATATTCAGTCTAGAGAAAAAGTAGAGGTTTCTAGCTAATTTTTGTTATGTAACGTATTTACTAAGCAATGCCATTATATACTCATTAACATCAGGGAACAATAAAAGATAAAATTACGATGCTTCTGTGTCTTATATGGGATACAACTTGTTCTAAGACATTTGGATTAGCCCAGGGAGAAACACTCAATATCAGAACAGAAGGATATGTTCAGTTTTTAGAAAACAGAACTCGTTCTTTGAATGATTTCCAGAGACGTAAATACTTTTTGTGCATTTTGAGGGATTCCTCCTACATCTCCCAAAGTCTACCCATTTCTTGGGCTTGCCATCTCCCCAAACATTAAAAAGAAACTATTTCTAAGACATTAATCTTCTGGTTTTAAATTTTACTCTTTCCTAACAGAATTAAATCATTCTCAATAAAAAGGTATCTATTACTCTTAAGTAAAAATGTATTATTTTATACATTTTCATATACAGATTTACATATGTTAGTCGTGCATTTTTTTTTTATTTCTGAGCATATTGGGCATATATAAAAATGAAAACCAAACACTTAGAAACTTCAGGTGATTCCCTTGGGAAAGGGTTTCACAGCAGAGCATATATCCAGTGACGATGCCATCTGGCAGTTAGAGTCCCATCTTGTTAAACTTGAATTCTGCACTTTACATATAGAGGCAGAAGTGCTTAATAAGTGTTAATAATGACTGATATCATATCATGGATGTTAATTGAATGTTGGTAAGTATCAAAAAATTGCATTAACAGAGACACACTTCAGCAGTGGAATGTGGGGAGGCTCTCTTCCTAGTTTAATTCCTCAGATACCGGTGAAAGATTAAGATAGTTTGTTTCACACCAGTCAAATGCCGACATTTACAGTGTTTTTTGCTGCCACCCAGCTGTGCGGTAGCCCAGACACTAAGTCTGAAGTAAAGGGAAAATATTTGCTGCTTACTCTAATTTCTTGGGAAAGTTCTGGGGCAAAAATAAGGTTTTCAACATCCTGGGAAAAAATAGCCTTTAGCAATCTGACCCTGATTTGAGAAGAATCTGTCATTCATCGGCTCTCGGTGATAGGTGGATTTTCGTGCCCACATGAGGGAGGAAAATCTCATACTAATCAGTGATGCTGGGTCCCTGTCATGGGGCTGGTGCTGACGTAGCATTCCTTGCTCGGCTGCAAAGGGACTGTCCTTGCTGACTAGCTGGAGCTTAGCCCAGAGGCTTTCCTACTTTTCGATGTCACTAGTTTGCTGTTCTACCAACCCTGAACTTTAATTACAATTTCAGGTTGCACTGTAGAAGTTCGTGGATGGAATTCTGGAATGTTTGGGACATCAGTAATGTTTGGGGGGGGTGGTGGTAATGCTTTCAGCAGGTGTTTATTTTTCAAATAATTTGTTGATGTTGAAGGTAACCAGATAACCAGAAATTCACTAATTTTTAGTCATTATTGAAACAATGAATAACAGTGTGACTAGTCAGTTCCTCCAAGAGAAGATGATGCCTAGTGCCCTCTTTCCCCTTCTCATAGTGGCACAGCCCCTGTCAGAGGAATGGCTCTCCCTAAAAAGTTTCATAGTCCCATCTTTTAGGGATAACCACGTGGTATGTTGGTACCAGCCCTGGGGTCCTGCTGCCTAAGTGTAAGATAAGAATGGCACTTTCTAGGTCACAAGCCAGGCAGGCGATGAGTTTCATTTTTATGGCTATTCATTCTGATGTAAAACAAAAACAAACCCGGAAGCAGAAATTCTTAAAACATTGATATGCTATTTAGTAGTTTTTAGCTCATAAAATATGGTAAGAACAGTTTGCCTTTTCAGTATTTCATGCTTTAAGTTATATTTGTATTGAGACAAAACTCTGTAGCTACAGGTGACAAAACTCTTCAGATACAGGTGATAATTCACATGCAAAATCAAGTAACCATTTTAATTAATTAGATACACTTGTTATTCTTACAGCTCAAACAATAAAATTCAGATACCTACTTTTGTAAATATAATGTTTGCCCATATTTATGGCTGCTGGAAAATTTAACCCTGCTAGTATATAAGGGTGCTAACACTCTGTGACATTTATTCAGTGCCAGGTATTGTCTTGAATGATTTACACGTGATATCTCATTTAATGTAAACTTCTGGCATAAGAACTATTATTATCTTTTTATAATAAGGAAACAGATGTTAGGAGAGTTGGTAGTGTAATCTGGATCTCGTAGTTGGGAATGGTGCATCAGCATTGAGATCCTGTTCTTTCTTAACTCCAGAGTACATGTACTTAACCATCCAACCCTGATATCATGGGGTGACCCTTCTCCCTGAGCAGTCAGGAGCAGAATTGCTTCTCATCCTGAGAGAGGGGAAAGAAAAAATTTCAGTCCAGGTGCAGAATCTTGGATAGCCTTACAATTTCTTGGCTTCATGCCATCTTCAGGGGCGTGCCTGTGGATCTAGGAAAAGGGAAACACCAGCCACTAGCTCTGTTTTATCCAAGGTGTTGTAATCATTGCATTTGTATAATACAGTTGACAGCAAGAAATGGGGAGCTTGACCCAGACTATCTAAAGCAAAAATGGAAACACTATTGGTTGATAATTCACCACGAACCAGGGCAGTATGCTTTTAGCCAAAGTTTGATCCAGAGACTCATGAAGACTTTAAGATCTGGTTTCTTTTGTAGAGGTCCTTTGGGGGCCATCAGGACCCTACTCTGTGAAGGGGTCCATGAGGTTGTCTCCCTTCACAGAGAAACAATGACAAAAGAAATTCCTAATTAGCTAGGCATTGGGGTGGCACCTGTAGTCCCAGCTACTCAGGAAGCTGAGGCAGGAGGATGGATCACTTGAATCTAGGAGTTTGAGGTTGCTGTGAGCTGGGCACTTTACCCTGGGGCAACAGGGTGAGACTCTTATCTAAATCAATCAATCAGTCAATAAAACAAATCAATAAAAGAATTTTTGACTTCCTTTCTTCACCACACAAACCACAGGGACAGAGAATTTCTCACGGGTTTTCAGGATGAAAATCTTCCTTTATGGTTGACAGCCACTAGCTAGAAGCCCAAGTCAGAATTACTTATAATGCCCTTCCTTGACATAAAGGTGCTGTGTTAGTGGCAAAGAGATGGGTATAGTAGTCCCCACTTACTCATGGGGGATGCATTCTAAGACTCCCAGTAGAGTAGGTTCCTGAAACTATGGATAGTACTGATTCCTATATATAGCATGTTTTTTGCCATAAAGACATACCTATAATAAAGTTTAACATATAAATTAGACACAGTGGACAGGCCCATGACTCACACCTGTAATCCCAGCACTTTGGGAGTCTGAGGTGGGAGGATCACTTGGCCAGAAGTTTGAGACCAGCCTGGGCAATATTGTGAGACCCCATCTCTATAAAAAATTTTAAAAAATCAGCTGGGCACAGAGGCCTGTATCTGTGATCCTAATTACTTGGGAGGCTAAGGCAGGAGGATTATGGAAACTGTGGGAAGAGTGGAAAATAAAACTACGGATAAAGGGAAATGACTGTATTTACTGTCTGGCCCACCAAGCACAGAGGTACACAATGGACTCTGAGGACTAGAAGGGCGAGATGAATTTTGTTTACAGTTTTGGGTGATAGTATCTCTACTCGTTATCTCATTGACTTGTGCCCATGTTAGCTTAAAGTCCTTGAGGGAAGTATTTTAGACTGTTACTTTTGCTGAGTTACAATTATTTCCTTTGTTACATGTAGGTTAGTGTTATGAAGCACTTTAGAATTCAGTATTTTAATTCAGTTTGGAATCACTTGTATAGATGAAGTTTAATTCCTAAAAAGCTAAAAATAAAAAAAAAGTCCACCTACAACTTTTAGGTATTAGGCCAATGCCAAAGTGATTTCCATATAATGAATAAAATGAATACAGGTTTGTGGACTGATGTGTATAGAACGTTTGGTTGACATTGATTAACCATCCAATATTGTTTACCTTTGCAAGACATGGATTTGGTCCGTGTGGGTCCACTGGCATGTGAATGTTTTCCAGTTAATATATTAGACAATTTCTTGGAGATTTTCAACAATTTGGAAAACCCACAGATGAAACGCATAGTTTAGAAATAGAACAAAAGTTATGAAAAAGGTATGTCGTGAGTGCATAACATACATGCCGATTACTGGCCTGTTGTATCACCTGCTACAATGAAATATACACGAATCCATTAGCAAGAGTTAAAAATGTACAAAACTTATGCACATGACCACAGACTGTCCTTGGTGCCGTTTGCAGTAGTGAGAAATGTGAACAAGGTGAAGATGCAGTATGATGTGACACCTGCATAAAATTCACTACAGTCCAAACTGTTCTCCTATGGTGATTCCATAGCCCCCCTCCTGTTGTTGTTTGTTCATATAATTTATACCCATGTAAAAATCGCAGTGCTGATACTGCAGTAAAATTAACTCTGCATCTTATCTAAAGTTCTCAGTGAAACCAGAGGAAATATTTAATTTTGTAATCTTCTCTGTGTTTTTATTTGTTCATTTGTTTTTGCTTATTTTTCTCTGCTTTTGTTTGTTTTGATGAGAATCTGTACTAACAAGGAATTCGTAATGAGGTGGGGCATTTAAGCACGTGCTTTTCCTTTTAATGATATATGAGAACGAATAAAAGAGAGATTCCAGTAATATCAATAGACAAGGAGTCACGAAGTGTGTGAATTGAGACCATTGGCACTTATTAATTTATTATAATTCTTTCAGGGTGAATAACGTCTGATTACCTCGTTGAAATTGTGTTCTTCAAATCGTTTACCTGGGTGTGGAAAGATGGAAATTAAGTCAATATGCCCATGTTAGATATTGGTCAGTGTCGACTGAAATCCGAGTTAGGAGCTGCAAACACACACTCTCCAGTGTTAAGATGTATTTGAAACGAACGATCAAATTAAATCACCTATAACTGGTTAATCAAAATGACAGTGAAAATGGTTTCAGGCTCCTTAATTCATTGTCTAAAATCTTAGTAGCCCTTGGGATAATTGATGCTTTACCTTAAAAACAGAAGTTAGTTTGAGACTTATAAGGCTTCCCAATCACGTGGATTCAAAATTTATTAAAGTTCATGTTTCTAAATCTGGTTTTATAACCCCTGGATGGTCAACAAATAGAAAATCTTGATCCAGCCCCTTCAGTACACTGCACAGGGTTCGTGTGCAGTATCTGCCAGGGTAAGTTATCCACGTCCAAAAACATGTCAGATGCATTTACCCTGTTTGCTGCTGAGCCTTGACAGTAGCTGGGACTTTGACCATGGCTCAAAGATAATATAATTTGACCATCTCATTGCCATATTATTCATATGCAATTCTTTAAGAAGGAAAAATAATGGGTATTTCTTTCGAGTTGTGTTACAGGTACCTTTTCTGTTGTATTCATGAAACCTTTTCTTCTCCTGGAACCAATAACCTTGAAGGCTGAAGGAAAAGGCCCATGTTCATAGAGTCTCCATTGCCTTTTATATCTGGAACCAATCAGTCTTCATAGTTGTACTCCCCAGACAGTATTGAAATACACAACTAGATTTCAGTTTTGGAAAAAATTCCTAGCTACATGTATTATATGTTTTTTAATAGTTCCCATTACTGAAATGTACATGTGTACATATTGTTGTGAGTATGAGATGACAAGAAACAAAGGTAAAGAAATAGTACTTGAAGCTAGAACTGATGTTAGTGACCAAGGCACGTGTTTAGGAGGCCCCGTAACTTCCTAGAGGAAGGCCACAAATTTAGATCTCAGCTTTCTATCAACCTAGCCAAAGGGGAACACAAAGAGGGCTTAAAATGCAGCGCCTATAAAGAGAAAAGAAAGTTCTTCCTGATTTCAAAACAAGATTTATCTTTCTCCTGTGCCTCTTCGTTTTAAGTAGGCAATTAGGAATCATAACCACAGAGCTTCTTTTTTTAATTGCTAAATAGGCTAGAATAGGTGCCTTGCCTTGTCCCTATCGAGCAGTGCATATTTTGGTGATCATTGAGTTGGGGGGAAAAATATGGCACAGAATTATCATCAATTTCCTTTCATAAATTATTGATAACTATGTGGCGAAAATCACGTCAGTCACTAATGAGGCTATAACAAATGAATCAGGTCATCGATAAATAGTTTCGAAACGCCTGTGACAATGAAACACAGCATGACGATGGTGATGTTCCACTCCAGGTAGTCATACAGAACTGTGAGATACATAAAGAAGTTTTTTTTTAAATATCCTATCTACTCTTCGTAGATAGTGGCTTATAATTCATCAACTTCAGAATAAAAGATAAACTTTGGGATATGTATTTTTCAACTTAGATCACTTTTGCATATGTTCTGATGCAAAATAGTCTTTAAAATGGCCTGATAAGGATCCTGAAACAAGGATCTTCCTAAGGCTGTTGTGTTCACTCATTACTAAAGACACTTGATGACTATTGCCACCAGTTGACCTTGCCTTCTGAGAAGGTAAGAACATCTTATGGGAACACCTCTGTTTTTTTGTCTCTTATTCTAGAAGGTTATTTTGCTTCATTATTTCTTCCTTCCCAACAGGCTAAGTCAGAGAAGATGCAATCCCTTTTTCAGAATCTACACTTTTGAGCTTCTTTTTCTCTCCCACTTTTCCAAGAGTCTTTTCCATTATCTTATGAATTGTATCTTTTCCTCCATTGCTCCAAGTCTTCCTTGTCTTAAAACAAACTTCCCCTCAGTCTTGATTCTTTTTCAGGCTACCCCTTTGCAGAAGTTTGCCTGAAAGAGGGTGGCTCAAGATGGTTGTGTAAGTTTTGGCATTTTGAATTGTCTCTGTGATTGTGGTGGTTGTCTTCTCAGGACCACTGGTGGCTCCCAGTGCCTACCAACTAAAGTGTCTTTGCCTTCCTCCCCCTCCTGTCCTTCTCAGCCCCAGCATTCATCACCTCAGTCTGCCTTGTGTTCAAGTCACACAGACTGGAGCTCCAGCAACCCTTGCTCTCGTCTACGACACAATGATAAATTCACATTAAATGCCTTTATGCTCATGTCCACCTGCCAAGTCCAAGCCTTCTTTCAATACGAAAGGGTGTTTCTTAAATGCAGCATGCTCAAGCAATCTCTTGTCTCTGTACACCCATAATCCCGTTTTAAGCTTCTTTTGCTTTTATAATTTGTTGCCTGTATGTCTTTCTCACCTACTGGAGAGGAAGCTCTTGGAAAGCAGGGATCTTACCTTATTTGTCTTGCATTCTAAATATGCATACTATTCTTAATTCGTACTTCGAATTGTACTTGTAATTTGTACTTAATTCGTGTCATTGAAATTGATTTAAATTTGATATATGTGGGGAGTTGGTTTTTTTTTTTTTTTGTAAATGAGCCAGTAACATCTGGATTCAAACTAAAATGAATATGAAATTTGCATCCCAGTAATATTTTATTTCATTACATTGGTATAGATGACCTTTGGAAAAAATATCCTTTGGTATTGAAAAAAGGCTTGGATTGGCAGGTGGAGATGAGCATAAAGGCATTTAACATGAATTTATCACTGCGTGATAATTTGGCTGAGTGAATGGACCAGTGGGTGGTGGAACTCTAGGATTGCCTGACAGAATTTGCCCAGTAGGATCTTATAAATACCTGCTTGAAACCTGAGTCTTTTTCTAGGTTTAAACTTGGTAGGCAATGATATATTCCAAGAAGAGGCTGAAAATTTGAATGCCATCCAGAGTTTATCGAAGTGGCAAGGGGGTAACTGAATAACCAGGTAGGCAGGTCGTTATAAATAGTTCATCCAGTGACTTCATTGGGGTAAAGTATGGCTTCAGTTCGAACCACTGACCTCTGTCGAGGCTGACCTGGTTGTTCAAGCCATTCATTCTTGATTGTCTGGCTTCTTAAACTCTGACAATAGCTGATGGCCAGGTTGTTTGCTGTGCAGGAACCTCATGACCAATTCTGAAGTCTTGAGAGGAAGTATCTGCTTACCTATGGGACTCGGAGATCCAGAGACAGTGTTGAATCAAGATTTGTTCTTTGGTTTTCTGAGGTTCTGCGTCTCTACAGTGGCACATGGGCCAGTTTCCTCACTCTCTGGGAAAACTGTCAAGAGAAGAACTAGAGCCGATTGTACAGCAGCTTAGTTATTAGAGGTGGACAGGGCCCATTTGGTTAGGCTGTATATTATCGCCAACCTGGCCTTGATTTCTCTTTGAAGGATAGTTATTGTATGTAGACCCAGTGCAGGGGACTGAAGACAGTGTTTTTCATCACACTTGAGAATCATTTATCGCATGAAATATGACATGTAGTTCAAGTTTTCAGCTGTGCATGTCATTGCTTTGGTTATTATTTCTGTTGATATGGGAGGCTCTTCCCTAAGAGATGGATTTTCTTCAGGCAAGGTCAGTCTGTTTTATGAATACTTATGAAGATAGTGTATATTTCATAATTTGATTTCTCTGTTCTGTTTACATAATCAGAAGTCAGCATTGGGCTTTCTTTTATACCACTCTTATCACATCAGGAATAAAAGGAAAATTGGAGGAAGAATCAGGACTTGACTTATGTATATGTATAGCAACCAAGTAAAACACATAAGGTACTGTAAGAGGTAAAATTTGAGAAAACAATCCGAGTTTTGATTTTATTGTGTCATTCTTGTCATTAGAGTATAGAAGTCAAGTAAACCTTTGGTTTCATCTCTATTCCTCCTAATATTTAAAGAGTAAGTATTTAAGATGTCTTATCAAAAAGTAGTAAGTTACCTACCAGAGTAACATTCAGGGATAGAACAGAGGAAATGGAAAGTAAGGGGGAAGAAAATAAAAATGGGAAAAGTATCACAAATGAGAAATCTGAAAATATTTTTAATTATACAAAACATCCTGCCCTTTTGCAAAAACAATGCAACATATATAATTCAGCAGGAACAGTAGGGCTTGTCGAGATGGTTTGACCACAGGCCGCCTCAGTGAAATTTTGATAATATGAACCAGTTTACCAGTGACTATCAATGAAGGAGCTATCTTTGCTTTTAGCAAAATGATTTAATGAGTCTACTTAAAACATTTACTTCAAAATTTTCATTATGAGACCCTAAGAAGCTTGATAACAGAAAATAACTTACACGGAAACCTGGTTATAAATTTTAATTCATTTAGTTTGCAGTGTAATTTTGCTACCATTGACTCATTTGGGAAAACTTAAAATCGTCATTAAAAAATGATTTGGCTCGGCGCCTGTGGCTCAATCGGCTAAGGCACCAGCCACGTACACCTAAGGTGGTGGATTCGAATCCCCAGCCCGGGCCCGCCAATCAACAACGATGGCTGCAACCAAAAAATGGCCGGGCGTTGTGGCGGGCACCTGTGGTCCCAGCTACTTGGGAGGCGGAGGCAGGAGACTCGCTTGAGCCCAGGAGTTGAAGGTTGCTGTGAGCTGTGCTGCCATGGCACTCTACCCAGGG
>CAUYQV010153755.1:0-15259 GCA_963574575.1 Galagoides demidoff
AAAAAAAAATTAGAAGTGATCAAGGAATACAGCAGCATCTCAGGTTACCAAATCAACACTCACAAGTCAGTAGCCCATATATATACCAACAATAGTCAAGCTGGAAAAATAGTCAAGAACCCTATTCTGTTTACAGTAGTGCCAAAGAAGATGAAATATTTGGGAGTTTACCTAACAAAGGACGTGGAAGATCTCTATAAAGAGAACTACGAAACTCTAAGAAAAAAAAATAGCTGAAAATGTTAACAAATGGAAAAACATACCATACTCATGGCTGGGAAGAATCAACATTGTTAAAATGTCCATACTTCCCAAAGCAATATATAATTTTAATGTGCTCCCTATTAAAGCTCCACTGTCATACTTTAAAGATCTCAAAAAAATAATACTTTGTTCTATATGGAATCAGAAAAAACCTTGAATAGCCAAGACATTACTCAGAAATAAAAACAAAGCTACCAGACATCAGACTATACTATAAATCCATAGTGATCTAAACAGCATGGTATGGGCACAAAAACAGAGAGGTAGATGTATGGAACAGAATAGAGAACCAAGAAATGAACCCAGCTACTTACCATTATATGATCTTTGATAAGCCAATTAAAAACATTGAGTGGGGAAATGATTCCCTATTTAGTAAATGGTGCTGGACGAACTGACTGGCGACCTGCAGAAGACTGAAACTGGATCCACACCTTTCGCCACTAACTAAGATTGACTGTCACTGGATTAAAGATTTAAATTTAAGACATGAAACTATAAAAATACTAGAAGAAAGTGTAGGGAAAACTCTTGAAGAATACAGCCTGGCAAATATTTTATGAGGACCCCCCAGGCAATTGAAGCAACATCAAAAATATACTATTGGGACCTCATCAAATTAAAATGCTTCTGCACAGCCAAAAACACGGTAAGTAAAGCAGGCAGACAGCACTCAAAAGGGGAGAAGTTGTTTGCTGGTTATGTCTTCAACAAAGGTTTAATAACCAGAATGCACAGAGAACTCAGACGTATTAGCAAGAAGAGAACAAGTGATCCCATCTCAGGGTAGGCAAGGGACTTGAAGAGAAACTTCTCTGAAGAAGACAGGTGCATGGCCTACAGATATATGAAAAAATGCTCACCATCTTTAATCATCAGAGAAATGCAAATCAAAACTAATTTGAGATATCATCTAATACCAGTAAGATTAGCCCATATCCCCAAATCCCAAAATCACAGATGCTGGCGTGGTTGTGGAGAAAAGGGAACACTTCTGCACTGCTGGTGGGATTGCAAACTAATACGTCCCTTTTAGAAAGTCATCTGGAGAACACTTAGAGAACTAAAAATAGACCTGCCATTTGATCCTATAATTCTCCTACTAGGACCAAAAATCACAGTACAATAAAGATATTTGTATCAGAATGTTCATTGCAGCCCAATTCATAATTGCTAAGTCATGAAAGAAGCCCAAGTGTCCATCAACCCATGAATGGATCAATAAATTGTGGTATATGTACACCATGGAATACTATGCAGCCATAAAGAAAGATGGAGACTTTACCTCCTTCGTGTTTACATGGATGTAGCTGGAGAATATTCTTCTTAGCAAAGTATCTTAAGAATGGAAGAAAAAGTATCCAATATGTTCAACCCTATTATGAAACTAATTTATAGCTTTCATAGGAAAGCTATAACCCAATTTTAGCCCAAGAATGTGGGAAAAGGGAAGTGGGAGGGAAGGGGAGAGGGGAGGATGAGTGGAGAAGGGCGATTGGTGGGATCATGTCTATGGTTTATCCTATGGGGGTACATGTGAGTCTTTCTAAATGTAGAATATAAATGTCTTTTTTTTTTTTTTTTTTGAGACGGAGCCTCAAGCTATCCCCCTGGGTAGAGTGCCATGGCATCACAGCTCATAGCAACCTCCAACTCCTGGGCTCAAGTGAGTCTGAGTCTCCTGCCTCCGCCTCCCAAGTAGCTGGGACCACAGGTGCCCGCCACAATGCCCGGCCATTTTTTGGTTGCAGCCATCATTGTTGTTTGGCGGGCCCGGGCTGGGGATTTGAACCCACCACCTTAGGTGTATGTGGCTGGCATCTTAGCCGATTGAGCCATAGGCGCCAAGCTGAATATAAATGTCTTAACACAATAACTAAGAAAATGACATGAAGGTTATGTTAACCAGCTGGATGAAAGTATTTCAAAGTATATATAGAAACAACACACTGTACCCCATAATAGTATTAATGTACACAGCTATGATTAATTAACACTAATGTTAAGACTCCAAAAAATAAAAAAGAAATAATATTGATTCACTAATTATTCTGAGTAGAATTTTGAATTTATTAAATAAATTTTATTATTTGTCTTTTACACTTTTCTATGCCCTAGTGTTGCTTTTATTTGTTTCGTTTGCCAAACATTAAGATATCTATGTTAAAATTGTCAAATTCAATTTTTATCATCATCAACTTCTCCTTACAATTGGCTTAAATTGTTATGTATTTTGAGACACTGTTGTTAAGAACAGACAGGTGAAATATTATTGAGTCTTCCATGTGGACTTTTTTATGTAACTATCCATTTCACCTCTCATATCTCTTTTTGACATAAGATGTGTTTTGTCTGAAATCAAAATAACTATGTTAGTTTTCCTTTCTGAGTATTGTCCTAATCCTCCTGGGTTTCATTTTTACCCACCCTGTTGGGAGGAGTTGTGTGGCTTAGACTTCAGATCTTCCCCATACAGCTGTGACTTCCAGACCTTTCTCTCCTGTAGGTTTCTAAAGCATCTCCTTTGACACCACAAATACTCTGAAACTGAATATCATCTCCTTTCCTCAATACGCTCTTATTTCCACTCTCTGTAGACTTACTTGCTAAAGCAGTTTTAAGAGACATCTTAAATTGTTATTAATCCCATGACTAAGTCATTAATCCCACCGTATAACATCAGCCTCCAAGTCCCATCTATACTACTAGGTTAGGAGAACCCCTTTCAGTCCCTCATTGCCTTAGCCCTGGTCATTGAGAACTGGATCCCTGCAGTATCTCCTCAGTGAGAAAGAAAGGAATACAATGAGGAATAAGGCAGACTGGATTTGAAATGACTTCTCTGCCTTTACTCTGTGATCTTTGTGTAATTTCTCCAAGCTTCAGTTCTTCGTGAAAAAATGGTAGCATAACAACATACACATCATGAAGTATGATGTGAGCATTTACAGAAAAAATTTCATAGAAAGTATTTAGCACAGTGCCTTTTTCATGATAGCTGGCAATGAATATTAACTTGTATTTCTTCTAGGAATGGATATCCCTGCATCTGCATTCAACAATAGCTCTGTGTAAGGTAGAGTTGTCACATCCAATCACTGTTAACACTTACATGTGGCACTTAATTCATTTATGACCGTGGTTCTAGGCTACGTAGTAATTGGTGCATGCACAATACTACCTGATGTATGGACGACTAGTATGAGTCAAACAAGCAATGTTTTAATGCAGAAGGAGCTGAAGGATAAGTGACAGCACCTGCTGCCTTGTAGTTTTCTGTATTTTTGATATTTTCTAGACGAAGTTAAAATTTGTGTGTATAAGTGCAGTTCTTGTTTCTATTATAATTGATTAAATTATAAAGAGATTGGCATAAAATAATAATTTAGTGATGTTTACAAAACAAGAATAGAATTTCCAAGAGAATATATCTTAAATACATTAAATCAGAATCCATTGCAAATGCAGTAGTTCACTGTGTCTGAAGACCAGCAGAAAAGTAGAATAGGTTGAAGGAGCATCACAGAAAGAAGAAGAAACCTCTAACCTTTGATTAAATTATTTTCACCAACTTTTTAAAGGTAATAATAATCTGAATAAATGGGCTAGTGCAAGCCTCTGCTTTAGGCTTAAAATGTGGACTTCTGATGTTCCAGTGGCAAATAAGGGTATCTCCTAATGGGTCCTTGTAGAAGAAATTTTTTGATCTTTGAGCCTATCCTGCTGTAGATAATTTTTTATGGTCCCTGAGATATCTTACTATATATTAATAAATATTTCTTGAGTAGTAAAAAAAAAAGGCAAGCTCCACTTACTGAATTTATATTATACAGCACACTTTATATTAAAGTTTTACATACAGTAAATTTCATTTATTTCTCAATATATGCCTACTGGGTATTATCAACCTCATTTTACAAATGAAGAAATTGAAGTTCAGCAACATTAAATATCACACCCCAGGTCACACAGCTATTGAGGCACTTGTCAGAGAATTGCATCCAGGCGTGTTTATGAGGTATGAACCACAGTCCCTGCCTTCTGGATGTGTGCCATATTTTGCCAAGTACTAAAAGGATTTATTTTTGCATGTTTTCCTGGTCCAATGAATAGAAAATGGCATAATTTCAGAATCTAATAATAGACTGTAATTTGTGTTAATCAGTAGAAGTTGCTAATAAAAATGAGTATTAGTTACCCAACAACTTTAGTGTGTACTTTTGTCTGTTGCAAAAATATTTGGAGTGGGTAATGTATATAAGTTAATGTGTGCATGCAATAATGTTATAATAGCTAACATTTTAAAGTGGTTACCATGTGCTAGGCAAAATTCCAAGTGCTTTACAAGCATAAAGTCAATGCTATCAGCAACCATCCAAAAATAGCGCTCATTACTCATATATTACAGATGAGGAAATTGAGGCATAGAGAGGTCACACAGCCAGTAAATGGAAAATGAGATTAACATTTAAGCAGAGAAGCACAAGATCTTACTCAGCCAATATTCTATGAAATAAATACAGTTGAACTTGCATAGCTCACCACTTCCCCACATGGACCATCACCTTGAGTTGATCTAATAGTCATAGGCCAGACACGCACCAGTTCCTTACATTGACTGGTTTGTTATAGTCCCATGGGTGGTCAACCTACAGAGGTCCAACTGTATACATCAAAAAAATTTTAATACATGTGTAGTGTAAATGATTTAATTGAGAAACATATATATGATTAGCGTTTCTTCAAGGCTTATTCTTTTTAAGTGTTTTTTAAGGTTTCAAAGGATATATTAAAGTTGAAAGAAAGCTATAATACATTTCCATATGGCTATCTTCAGATTCAGCAATTAGAGCATTTTGCTATCCACAAATAGTTGATTGTTCTCTAACATTTTGTGTATTTCAGCCTTGGCTGTGGGTGACTTGTGGTTTCTTTTATCTTTTTCTCACATGCCCTGTCCTTCCAGTTCCCCTACATCTCTGGCAATGCTGTGTTGTTACTAAAGGGGCATGCATGTTTGGCTTCTTTGTTGCTATGGTTTTATTTAGTTTTCTAGCAATTCTTGTTAGTGTACAGTCGTATCCTATTGTGGCTTTAATTTGAACCTGTCTTCTCTCTGAGGGTGCTGAGTGGTTTTTCATGTGCTTATCACCCTGCATGTATCTTCTGGAGCCAGGTGTTTTTTGTTTGTTTGCTTTTCAGGTGATCTGCTCATTTGTTTTATTCATTGCTTTTTTATTCAAGTTACGGGTATCTTCAATATGTCCTGGATACTAATCCTGGATACATATATGTATTCTTAGAATAACATCTTAGTCTATTGCTTGGCTATTTGTTTTCCTAGTGAGTAGACTTTTTGGTTTGATAAAGTCTAATGTTTCATTTTCTTTCTCCTTTAGCTTCCTTTCTGTGACCTAAGAAACATGACTGTTTTCAAATTAGGGACATAGTCTATGTTTTCTTCTAAAATATTTTTATTTTAGATTTTATATAATTTGAATTGTGTTATGCAAGAGTATGAGTGAGTGACTGAAGGTCATTTTTTTCCTTATGGATATTCAGTTATTCTAGTTCTATTTGTTGAATTTCTTTTTCTCATTTGATCATATTTGCATATTTGTTAAATATCAGATGACTAAATAAGTGGAAATCTGTTCCCGGGCTCCTCCATTTGCCTCGCTGGTATATTGTTATGCCAGTGCCACACAGTCCTGATTATTATTGACTACACTAACTCTTGAAGCTAGGTAGTGTGCTTCATTCTTTTACTAAATTGTTTGACCATTCTAGGTGCTTTGCAAATATTTCCATATAAACTCTGTAAACTGCTCACCAATTTTACAGGATACCTGCTGAAATTATCATTAAATAGTTTCAAGCCTTTTATACTTTGAAGAACATTCCCATATTAACAATAATAAATATTAAGACTGTAGTGAGTCTTTCAACTCAGGAGTATGTTACAGATTTCTGTTGATAGCTCTTTAATTTCTTTCAGCAATGTTTTAGTGTTTATCAATTTATAGGTTTTGCATAGCTTTGGCTAAATTTGTTCTTAAGTTCTTATGGTTGTTGATGCTATTGTAGAGATAGTTGATTTTTTAATTTTATATTCCACTGGGATTCTCTGGTATGTAAAAATACATTTAATTTTTTATGCATTAATCTCTTAGTTTTGAGATTTCTAAAATTACTTATTAGTTCTAATAATTCTTTATATCCCTTTGGATATTCTTCATATCATCAGAAAATATGGATGTTTTTACTTCTTTCCTGATATTTAAAAATAAAATTTAGTTCTTTCTCTTCTCTTTTGCAAATGGGTTGAGTCTCCAATAAAACGTTGGATAAAAGTTGTGAGCATATCTGTTATTTCCTTTCTCCTGATTTTAGGAAGAAACTATTCAATATTTCACCTTTAAGTTTGATATTATCTGAAGGATTTTTTTGGCACCTTTATCAGATTAAGGAATGTTTCTGCTTTTCCTAGTTTGCTGAGAGTTTTTTAAAAAACAACTTTATTGACATATAAATTATAAACAAAGTGCACCATCCAGATGTACACCACAATCCAGATACAAAATATTAACCTAGTTCCCAGATTGCCCCTGAAGTTATATCCCAGCCTCATCCCAGGCTCTGCTCCTGTCACTACAGGTGAGCTTGGTGTTGCCTGAAGACAGGTATTTTTAGGGAATTAGATTCATAGAGTTTGTACTTCTTTGTGATGGTTTCAACATAATATTTTCTGAGATACAATCATGATGTTGTATGTTTCAGTAATTTTTTTCTTTTTATCAATATGTAATATTCCATATATATATTTATCCATTTGCCTATTGGTGGAGATTTGGATTCTTTCCAGGTTTGACCTATTATTAAACATTTGTGTACAAGTCAAATGGGTTGGCATGTATTTTCATTTATTTTGATGAAAGAGGAAGAATTGCTCGGTCGTATTTTAAGTGTGTATTTATATTTATAGGACATAGTTAAGCACTATGCTGAGTGGTTATAATATTTTACATTCTCTTTATAACTATTTGGCTTTTAAATCTTCCTTGTTTTAGTCACACTAGTGGGCAGCAAATGATAACCGTGGCTTTAATTTTTATTTCTCCGATTACCAGTGATGTTAAACATTTTTCATGTTTTTTTTTTTTTTTTTTTGAGACGGAGACTCAAGCTATCCCCCTGGGTAGAGTGCCATGGCATCATAGCTCATAGCAACCTCCAACTCCTGGGCTCAAGCGAGTCTCCTGCCTCCGCCTCCCAAGTAGCTGGGACCACAGGCGCCCGCCACAACGCCCGGCCATTTTTTGCTTGCAGCCATCATTGTTGTTTGGCGGGCCTGGGCTGGGGATTCGAACCCGCCACCTTAGGTGTACGTGGCTGGCACCTTAGCCGATTGAGCCACAGGCGCCGAGCCAAAGGGGAGGTTTTTTAATACCTTGGAGTAACTTACTGTAAGATTAGGAACCTGTGAGAGGTGAGAAAAGGCAGGATGAGAAAGTCAGGTTCGTGCAAAAAAGGATTCACTTAAAACCGTCTGTTCCTGGCTGTCCCGGTGGCAAACACCTGTGACCCTACCAATCTGGGAGGCTGAGGCAGGTGGACTGCTTGAGCTGAGGAATTTGAGATCAGCCTGAACAAAAATGAGACCCCCTCTCTATTAAAAAAAAAAAAAATAGAAAAACTAGCAGGGCATAGTGATGCACACCTGTAGTTCCAGCTACCTCAGGAAACTGATGCAAGAGGACCACTTGAGCCCAAGAGTTTAAGGTTTCTGTGAGCTGTAATACCACAGGTCTCTACCCAGGGTGACAGAGTGAGACTCTGTCTCCAAAAAAAAAAAAATTAATTTATATAAATAAATAAAAGTAAAAAACTGTTCTCAAGTAACCTTTTGCAAATGTCCACGTAATTCCAAAGTACTTACTTCAATCTGAAGGCCTTGCTACTGAATAAAATCTAAAATCGTTTATGGACCTTTTCAGCTTTCTAACTTACCATCCCCTACCTTCCCACCATAATTTACTCTTTGCAGCTTTCTGAATACTTTCCACCTAATGAATATCTATTAAACTGTTAATGTGAAAATGTTAACTCCTATATGAAGACTTTCCTGGGTTCCCTGTACAGGATAGACCAATATTCCTTCATTCTCCCCCACCATGTGTCAAACCACAACACAATACCTCCCACACTCCCTGTACACACTTCTCTCTTATTATGTTAGCTGAAAACTCCTCGAGTGGGACCTATCATATTTACCTCTAAACTCACTTTGTTCTTAGAACACAGTAGGTGTACAAACAATATTAGCTGAATAAAGAAATTAAAGAATACTCCTCTCAATTCTCTCACTGATAAAATTTTAATCTGTTAAGATCCTCTCCGAATTTTAAAGAAATTCAACAATTGGGTTATTTTCTGAAATTTCTATAAATGTTTTGTTTTCAGATTAGTTCTGTCTTCTAGTGTAATCTCAAACTAGAGCATACATTTTCACTATATAAAAAAATTGGATATTTTACTAAATATGTCCTTTGTAAATATGTAAATATGTCCTACGAGGCAGTGATTCCACGATTTTAGGTTATCCTAAAAAAGCAAAATTTTTCCCGTGCTGGTAAAAACATGACTTTAATTAATGAATCAATCGTAAGTCCCCACATGCTTTTATCTTCTTTCTTTTTGGTAAAACAGGCTTATATTTTTAGTATGTCAGCAGAAAATTCGTTTGCCGCTAGGTAAATTAAGAGATCCACAATATTATTATACCCAATCTTCAAAAACTTTTACTCTTCTCTCTACATATCTATGTACATATTTGTTTATTTGCCCAACTCAACTGTAAATTTCAGAAAGCTCTGTGGTGAAAATCTAGTTTCACTGGAAATTATGTCACTGTAGGTTAAACAGTGGTACTATCCATCCATGCAACTTCAAAGGAATAAGACCAGATTTCGTGTCTGAAATAGTATTTAATTTATAAAAACAATTATTAATAGTTATCAGTAATGTAAACATTGGGAAATAGAGTTCAAGATCTTTTAAAATTAGAGGTCAGTCTCCATCATAATTAAGATACAAAGTAACTAACAAAAAGTCATACTGTTATTCTGTTATGCTTCAAATATGGAAGAGAATGGTATCACTATATTGCAGTAGTCCACATTAAAATAAAGGTATTAGTTTTACACTGATAAGCCTCTATTATTCACAATTGAGGCTTTTTTTTTTTTTTTACATAATCTCTAGAGATGGGGTGGGTTGAGAAATGAAAATTTTATCAATTAGGAGAGTAAAAATCATCTCATAATTTGCTTTCCAATAATTATTTACAACACTAATAAATAAAGTGAAGAAAAGCAAAGGTAAATACTATTACCAGTTTAAGGCAGGTCCTACTTACCTGCTCTACTAAGTTCATTCTTATGCTCTAAAATTTCACCACAAAAGTTTAGAGTCATGTTTTCCTAACAAAGAGCTCTGTACAAAATGCAATGTTTTGTAAAAGATCGCCAGGAGTATTTACAGAAATCCACAGTACTAGTCATTCTATAAATTCCAAGTAAACGTAATATGACTAACTATTTTTCTGACTTTTACTTGTAAATTAAAGCTCTACTGTAATGTAAATTAAAATAGATATTCCTTGACTTACAAAAGGGTTACATCCTGATAAACCCATTGTAAGTTAAAAATATCATTAAGACAAAAATGTATTTAATACACAAACATCATAGCTTAGACTAGCCTACCTTAAATGTGCTCGAAAAGACTTACATTAGCCTACAGTTGGGCAAAATCATCTAACACAAAGCCCATTTTACAATAAACTATTCAGTATCTCATGTAATTTACTAAATACAGTACACTGTACAGTATCAGTTATTTACTCTTATAATTGTGTACCCAGCATCATGATAGAGTATCTTACCCAATACCCTTAGCCCTAGAAAAGACGAAATTTCAAAAATCCAAGTATAGCTTCTACATATTACTTTCATACCATTGCAAACTTGAAAAATTGTTAAGTTGAACTATCTTAAATCAAGGGCCAACTGTATCGGTTTTTGCAGAAGGGCTCACTGGTTAAGAGGCCTTTTCTGTTCAGTTACATGAACTTATGGTAGCCACCAAGATATATAAACCTATGAATTTGACTGAAAAGTGTTATAAATTAAACCATATTTGCAAGCCTACAGGCATAATGCAAATTAGTCTAGACGTCTGGTATACGATTATATCCCCAACTGCCTGGACTAAGTTCGCATCCTGGGTTCATTTACTCTTCACTATGTGACCTTGAACAAGTATTCAAAGTATATGTATCTTGAGTTTTAGCACCTATAACTATGCCATACAATGTTATTGCAATTAACTGCATTAGCTTTTACATTAATTAAAATTAAGTAAAACTTAAAAATTCAATTTTTTAGTTCCACTACCCACTTTTCAAGGGCCCAAAAGTCACATGTGGCTATAGGCTGCCATATTGAACAATACAGATACAGAGATGATATGATTGAAAATAACAAAAGGGAACAAGAGGGTCAAACTGACTACTTTATATGAGTTGGTCAGAAAAGGCTATGTCCAGGAGTTGACATTGGAGAGCTAAGAAGTACATGACTAGATGCAACTAGCACGCAAAGATCTGCAACAAGCATCCAAAGCACAGACAACAGCAAGGCCTCAGCCACAAGGTGCTGAGCTGTTCTAACAACAAAGAGTGTCTGATGCATAAGAAATAAGGGGAGAGGATTCTGAGGTCCAAGAAGTGGCAAGAGGCTGGGCCACAAGGACCTTATAAGCCAGGTAAGAACTTTATGTTAAGTGCAAACAAAAAATGTATAGGGTTATAAAGAGGGGACTGTTTTGTCTAAATTATGTCTTATAAAGTTACTCCGATGGTGTTGAGAACTAATTACTATAAGAGACCAAGAGTGGAAGCAGAAAGATCTATAAAAAGATGGTAAGTGCCATGGCCTAGGTTGCAAGAAAATGGTGGTCTGGACCAGGGGAGTGGCAGAGGCATAGAGAAAAATGTGTTTCTTTTCTCTACATCTACTGTCAGTAACACTGTCTTCTATCCTTCACAACCACCCTCCTTAAAATGGTATATTTTATTTTTAAATCCTCAACATCCTGTAAATCTGCTTTGTGCCTCTACCATTCCACTGAAATTACCCTAAGGTCTCAATCATCTCCACCTTCCCAAAACCAGTGAGTACTTTTCTATTCTTACCTTGCTTGACCTCAGCTGCATTTGCAAACTGCTCAACACTCCTCACCTTCATCATACTCTCTCCTTCCTCAGCTCCTGGGGCATTACTCTCACCTGGTTTTTCTCTCCATTAACTCCTTCTCCATCTTACCAGTAATCTCTACCTAACTCTTAAACTTCAGTACTCAGTACATTTAAAAAACACACAATCTTTGAGACTGAATTGGCACTTTTTGCTAATAACTCCTAAATTAACATCTCTAGTCTAGGACTCTGTACTGTTTTAGATCTCTGTATAGTGTTCAACTGGACCCCTTCACTAGGAAATACCATAAACGTTTTAAAATTCAGAAGGTTCAACATTTGTCTCTTTCATTCTCATTGTATTATATACCCTTACTCAAGCTAAAAGCCAAAGGCTTCCTAACTCCTCACTAGCGATTAACCCCCATCGCCAGATACTGACAAAGTCCTGCAGATTCTACCTCCTTAATATGTTTGTAACCAAGCCCTTCTCAAATCCTGCTAGGGCTATATTAGTTGGAGACAACATCACTTCTTGTTTGGGTTGCTGAAACAAACTGCCAACCAAGTTCCCTGCTTCCAATCTCTCCTCCATACTGCTGCCAGAACACATTACAGTTACTGAACAAATTATGCTGGTTACATTAAGAACAAATCAGAACGCATCATTTCTCTGCTTTCTGAGTAGTCCAACAACTTTCACAAGGCTTCTCATGAACTAGCTCCTAATCACTATTACGTGCGTAGCCTCATCCCCCCCAAACTTCCCTTCACATCCTCCTCTCCATTCAGTTTTTCTTAGTCCTCCAAATACTATGTCACTTCAGGCCTCCCTTCTTCTGCACATGCTATGCCTCTCCCTTATTCCTCTGTGACTTCAAAGGCAGGCTTAAGTATTATCATTTTAAGAGAGTTCCTCACGTACAGAGTGGACACGAAGTTCGCGTGCAAATTTACTATGTTAAACTATTTTAAACTGCGTGCAAATTTTATGTCCACCCTGTATATATCTTGATCACACTATTGGTAGCTACTGATTTGTCTTTCCCAGTTAATCATAAGCTCCTAGTGGCATGAACCACCAACCTTATTTGGTTTAGAGCACCAATGACTGGGACAGAGTAAATACTCATTCACAGATGGTTTTGGTATTATCTGTATTTTAAAAAGGGAGAGGAGCTTGTTTAGTGCGCCTTATATTTGGACATGGCATAAAGTGACAGCACTGTACTACAAACCCAAATGTGCTTCATGTTGGAAATGCAAAATAATAATAAATAAATAAATAAAGCACACCCTTTCAAAATCAGAAATGGATGTTGTATCTAATAAACCAGTCATGGGACTTTAAACTACGTGGAGGAAGGGCTTATTTAACAATGTTTGATGATAATGATAGGTAGAAGGCTTCTCATCTCAATAAAGCACTCGCGCACTTCCTGACAGGTCATTTTCCTCACTTGAGAGACTCTTACTCATCACCTTAAGAGTCACTCACTTGTCAATCAGCCATATATTCTCTAAATCTGAATAGGTGACAGAACATGAAGAAGAGAGTGTGGGGGATGATAAACATTTTCGGAAGAGGTGGGTGGCAGAAAGCCACAGTCCCAGCGATAGCAGAGAGTGGGCCTGGGGGTTACTACCAGGGTGGAGTGCTGACATATGGCAAGGAGTGAAGAGGGTGAGATCACGGCGCAGGCAGTACGAACCTGGGGCCGCCGGGCCGGGGAGAAGTGGGGATAGGGAAGACACTGGGAAGGAAAGCTAGGAATGCGAGGAGGGAAGAGGAAGCAGGCCGGCAGAGACGAAAGGAAGACGCAGTTCTTAGCCAGAGGACTGAAAAGAAAAGCCAGCGTGAAAGGAAGAGACGACACCCACCGGGCTTTAAGTCAGGTATGGAGGGATCGTTCCAATGCGAAGAGGGGAGGCGAAGGCAGACTAGGGCCCAGAGGGCGGAGGCGCGGGGCGCTGGAGACCCGAAGCCGCCCAGCGGAGGCCGCGGCCGGCCGGGGAAGGGAAGGGCGAGGACAGGGGCACTTACTGGGGTCCCTCCGCACGGCGCCGCTGGGGAGCTCCTCCCGCAGGTGAGGGAAGAGGAAGTCCCGGGCGGCCTGGAGGTCCTGGAAGTAGCAGAATTGGATAATGGAGCAGGCCATGGCTCCAGGGAACCCCACGCCGGAACTCTCCTTACCCCACCACGCCCTGCCCCCTCCACCCCACCACTGCAGCCGAGGAGCCCGAACAGCTTGAGCCTCGCAGGAGGCGGGGAAACCAAGCCGGAAGTTGCCCGCGCACTCGGGTCCCGCCGTCCTGGAGCACTGCGCAAGCGCAGACCGGCCCGACGCACCGGAAAATGACGCGCGCGTCACGTGAGCAGCGCCGCAGCCTGAGAATCCGATGTCTTGGTGGAGGCTTCGGACGGATTCTCAGTCCCAGTTCTGCGACTACGCCGGGAACCAACATTTTCATTCATTCTGGCTTTTAGCCAGAGGTGTTCTAATTGGACTTTGCGCGAGCCATTGAGTCATTCGACTAATCTTACTGATAATACTACCATTGGCATGGTCCTTAGTGGCGGGAGACAGTACTGCGCAAGTATCGGCTTTTGACAAGATAAATTGCTCTTGCTGAAATAAGCCGGGTCAAGACCGGCTTTAAATACTCCTACTATAAATTTCCATGGTATTATTCAAGTCCAATATATTAACAGTACGTGTCGTACTGTACTTACAAATTTTCATCATCCATTTGATTTTTCATTCATTTGTTCATACTTAATTCAACAAATATTTGTTAGTCTTTCCTATGCCAGTCACACAGGGGGCAAGAGTATCAGAGATCAAAAGAGAAAAAATATCTGTTCCTGTAGAGCTGAATAAAATTCTAGTGGTTGACACAGGCAACAAACTAGTGATTACGGTAGTCTCCAGTGGATACCTGAAACAGTGGGTAATACAAACCTTATACCTGTGTACTGTGTTTTTGCCTATACATACCTATGATGAAGTTTAATTTATAAATTATCCATAGTAAGAGATTAATAATAAAATGAATAATTATAACAGTGTACTGTAATAATAAAAGTTATGTGAATGTGGTCTTTATCGAAATATCTTGTACTTTACAGCAGGTAACTGAAACTGCAGAAAATGAACCTGAGATAAGAGAGGATTACCCTACTCAGTTATTTAATTGAAATTGTGATAATGCTAGAAAGGAAAAAAGTACAAAGTGCTATGACAAAACAACACAGGGAACTGACCTAGTTTTTTGTTTTCTTTTCAGAGTTGGGGGTGGGGTGAGGCAAGAGATTGCCAGGGTCAGGAACAGAGTTGTACACAGATATTAATACCAAGTATAGGGCCTGGCCCATAGTAAACACTTAACAAATACTTGCTGAAGGAATAAATGGAATAGAATGTGTATAGACATTATACACATAGTAATACCTATTTAGAAATACCTGTATAGTAAATAGAATAACCTGTTTCTTTTACAAAGCACTTTCTAATTTTGAAAGCACTTTTTCATACGTTATCAAATTGGACAGTCACAAGTTACATATTAAAACAGTGTGTTAAGGCTGGGCCGAGGCTCATACCTATAATACTAGCACTCTGGGAGGCTGAGACATGAGGTCAGGAGTTACATACCAGCCTGATCAAGAATGAGACACCCATCTCTACCAAAAACAGAAAAAATTAGATGGGCATAGTGGCATGGGCCTGTAGT
>CAUYQV010153764.1:0-18079 GCA_963574575.1 Galagoides demidoff
AGGAGCAGTGCTTTGAAGGAAGGCCACAGACAAAGAGCGCCCACCCTGCCACCCTGCACTCTTCATCCTCCCGCTCCCCTTCTAGTCTACTGTTTTCTATTTTACAAAAGAACCATCTTCCAGGCCACCAGGTGGAACCCCACTCTAATAGATGTTGGTGGCAACGATAAATTTCTTGTATATAGGAACTAAATGAGTCATGTGTTCTCAGGAGGAGGAGGCCAAAAAATAAGAGAGGAAGAAAAGAGAAAGAAAGAGAGGAAAGGAGGGAAGGAGGCAGGGAGTGAACCAAAAAGCAAAAAGCAAAAAGCAACATTTCTATTACAAAATTTGCACCTGTACAGAGACAACACTCTCCACCCATCTGTTGTCTGGGGCCATGTTTCAATTCCGTGGTTTTGTGTATGACTAAGAATTTAAACCTGACCTCCTGCATCCTTAGGTCAAGTTCCAGCTTGAAACACTTCCTTAGCTCCAGCTTCATAACTAGTAGTAAAAGGGAGGTAGTAACAGTACTTACCTCACAGACCTAGTGTTAGGATTAGGTTATGCTTATAAGGTGCCTGCAACTCGTACCTGCTCATTCATTGGTAGATTATTATTAACGTTGCTGTTTTTGAAATGATAAATGTTTACCTTTTTCTTGTATGAAAAACATTATTTCAGAAGTTCAGTGAAGTTTATAAGCTCCCCAATGAAATACTCACACACACAAACACGCATGAATACCAGACTGCATTCCCTCCATTCCTTCTCTGCTGTTGATTTATGACCAAGGGGGTACATTGTTCCATTTTCAGTGCCTCACTTTTTTATTATTAAAAATAACATCCATCCAATTTAAGAGGTACTATGATCCAGTATATTAAAACATCAGTAAAACTTTTAAAAAATACCAATATCCAGGTTCCATTCAGATAAATTGAATTGGGATTTCTGGGGTTGGGTCATGCACATCACTGTATTTTTAAAGGTTGCCCAAGGTGGTTCTAAAATGATGCCAGAGTTAATAACTGGGGTGTTGGGAAATAGTGACACTCTAGAAAGAATACCTGGGTTCAAATCTCCTATCTTCCATTCATTAACTATATGGCTCCAAATAAAATAAGGAACCCCTCTCAAGCAGCTTCCACTTCCATAAAATGGGAATGACTCGTACCTACTTCCCAGGTCATTGGTCTCAAATGCGATTATTAGTATCAAAGGCATGCTCTGAAATTTGTTCTGGAAAGGTTGTTTTGAGCTGCAGGAGAAGCTGGCAACTTTTAAACCTATAGATGAAGCATGACCATTTTCTATCCAGGACAGTTGCTCCGGCCTCTGGAGAGAAGAATAAATAAAGAAAAAGCATACAGCCACACAATAGGCGGTGGCATAGTATCAATTCTGGAAATCTGTGCAAGGAAAGATGCCAGAGTCAGCCCACATTCCCATCTCTTACTCAGATATTTCATTCACTTTCTTCTTAGTCTATGTGAGATCACGTGATTAAGATGGGTGAGCAGAGGCAAACTTCTTACGTTATCTTACAATTTCAATGTAACAGTAAACATTTTATTCACCCTAACAAAATCCCTAAATTAGTAGAATTCAAGAGCTAAGTCTCATTAGTTTTGATTCGATCCTTCTCTTGACGGTATTATTTAACCTATGAATCAGGGATGAAGGATTAGTCTGACAATATGAAATATAGACAGCAGGAATTTAACTGGCATTAATTACCATGAATTTCTTCTGGTCTCTTTTTCACTAATCTAGGTACACTAACTGAATCAGGCATGGGAAACATACATCTATGTCAATTATCTTAAGAAACAGCATTGAGTCCCATGGAAGGAAATAACTATGCATTTTGTTCAGCTGGGTTTGGAAGCCTGGAACAAACTCAAAGGTTTTAAAGTCAGAATGTGTCTGACACAGAACTGGCTCCTATCCTCACTCAAATGTTACCAAATGGAATATTGTGATGTTTACTGCTATGCCAATTGACTTAAGTGTTCAATACATAAATGATAAATACGTTTTCTTGTAGTATAAGTGTACCCTTTGCTTCTAACATTACATTTAACCTTCTCTCAGAAGACACTATTTATGAGTTCTTTTGGTCAAGCAAACCCCATTTAGAAGATTCTGAGATCTTTTATGCTAAGAGAACTGAAACATCGCTACATATTAAACTAATTGGAGAAAGTAACTTATTTTAAAAGCTAGATCAAGGGAGAACTGGTTAGTTAACTCATCACAGGTCCATAAAAGGGAATACTACAGAAAAGAGTGCCTGTTACCCACAGAATAGTAACACGAGCAGACGTTAAAGTCATTTCAGAACCCTATGTATAGTATAGATCTACTTATGTTGCATAAAGATTTTCTATGCTTATACATACATAGGAAATTTCTGGAAGGATATGCTACATACATATAAGAAATTGGTAGCAATGGTTATTTGTGGAGAGTGGAATGATGGGATATTTCACTTTCCACTTTATACTCTTTGTGCTGTTGAAATGGTTTGCCATAAATGTGCATTGTTAAATAAAATTTTTAATTAAAAAGTTCAAAGAAACTCATAGAAGTCTATCCTGTAAGTCGCCCCAGTAATAAGCATATAAGAATTGCACTCAGGTTCTGTAGGTTGTCCTCAGATGCTGTACTCTCTGCCTGAACCGGCTGCTTCAATTCCAGCTGACGAGTATTGGTGGAAAGGGATAAAACAATTCCGGCTGATATATTTCAGCGCTTGTACAAAGTGTGAAATGGAAGTACATTGCAAAATAAAGAGTGCCTGTTTTTGGAAAGAAATAAACATCCTTTGCCATATAATGATCAACTATGTTCTGTAAGTCTCAGGGCAATGATCTTGATGCTTAAAAGTTGCAAAGTATTTTTCCATTTTCTTCAACAACTTAGGTGATAAGAGTATTTTAAGTAAATATTTACCATAAGTTTTTCATGTATTAAAATTGAAAATGGTGACTTAAAATCTTTTTAGATTACTGGAGATTAATCAAGTATTCCTAAAATGTTTACACATGTATGTGTGTGTTAACTAATTAGGGATTGCCTCATTATCGTTCTTTAGTCTCTGGAAATCTAGATACAAGTTTGTTTACAAATGGAAAAAATTTCCAAAAAGAAATTACAACTTTAGTTCCTGAATTTAGTATTAACATGCCAGCAAAGAACGAAGTATGATTGGTTTTGATTTGAGCTATAATATTATCCTGTGTTCCCAGAAACCTTTTGAATATTACTACAAACACCTTTTATATTAGCAACTTTACCAAGAAACACACCTCAGAATGTGTAAAAAGTTTCTCTGCTAAAGAAAGATTTAAAACAAAGGAAACGAATACAGCATAGTTCTACTTTTAAGACCATTGAACACCATCTGCTGATATGATGAGAGAGAAATTTCAAACTTGGAGTTCTTATATCACAGCCAGATTTCCATAAAATCTCTTATCTTTCCCGAATTCTGACCTGGGGCATTTCATCCCATAATCATCACTTCTGCCTCCCATTCAACCAGCATCTTGTCAAATCTGGCTGCAAGATTAAGTTTCCCAATTCTGAATTCAATATTGTAACCCTAAGGATATAAGATCCAAGCTGGAACATTCTAGTTTTTAACAACAACAAAAAAAAAAATCAAAAAAGGATAAAATTGTTTCAGGCCAGAGACCACAGCTTGCCCTGACCACCACGATGAATCATCAGGACTGACAGTAAGTGGAATGAGCCCGATGTTCTTGGCTTTGTTCGTGCACATTAAGTAGCATTTGACATTTATCCCAACTCTCCACTTTTTGGAGAAAAAGTTGAAAGAGGACTGTTTTCTAGCATTATTTAAAGATTACAAAATTAACCAGCTCTGTCTGAAGAAAGTTTGGCCTGCTGTAGTCTGGTGCTGGGTGCCCAGTTCCATTCTTGCCTGTGGTGGCTTTTGATTTCGGAGTCATCGAACTAAAGATTCAAGAAATAGCTTCCTCCCCGCACCCCATATGTCTTCAGTATCAATTGGGGTTCTGGTATGCATGCCACTGTGTTGGCATAGTATTTGCCGCTCACTCTCAACAACAACAAAAAATTCATTCAAGAAAAACAAAACCTGTATATGAATTCTGCCCTGAAAACTAAGCTCTCTGTAAATGATACATTTTGTTCTTTTAACGAGGAGCTTGCCTGAGTACTTTAGTCAATGTTAAAAAACATCACTTTACAGGTATTTGATCTTTCTTGCTCTCTTTTATTTTATTTTTTTATTTTTTTGCAGTTTTTGGCCAGGGCTGGGTTTAAATCTGCTATCTCTGATATATAGGGCCGGTGCCCTACTCCTTTGAGCCATAGGCACTGCCCGTATTTGATCTTTTATAAAGCATATCTGTGTCCCTAAGATTTAGGTGCTAGATATTTTATTCTTAAAATAGTTTTTAATTATTCATCAAAATCAAAGTTACAAAATATGCCGTCAACATTCTATTAAGTCCCAGAAATATCTATGATAATAAGCTACTATTTCACAGTATCAGAGCACTGCTTAAATTCTTGTAAAAAGCACCAGAGATTTTTTTTAAAAACCTTCCTTAATTTTGAAATTCATAGATGGCACAAGCACCGTGAAGCCCTTTCTTTCCTTCTGGCTCTGCTTTTAATTCTATTTTTCCTGTCCTCAGGTATCGTTCCCTGCTCGTTCTGTGTGATCCACATTGCCAGGTGAGATGAGTAGGCTTCCAGAGTAACTTAGCAGAAATACCAGGAAAGGAGCGGGCGTGTTGGGAAGTTTTCTGCTGCCGTTTGGCTTTGTTTTGCTGGAGGTCTTGCATTTCTTTCCAGTGCCCTTTCCTGCCTGAGAAGACCACAAAGATTCGCTTTTCACTTATTACTCATCAGACTGACTCTAGATGACAGAGGAAAGGAGAAGACAAGCTGATGGAGAAATGACAGTGAAAAAGGAGAGCAAAAGGCCAGGGCGATGCAGGGAGTGGCACCATCCTTTTCATTAAAGGCGTCAACGCGTTAACTTGCACCTGTGAGCCTAGAAGGGGAGAGCTGGGTTCCTCTTCCCATGGGAATTAACCACCCCCTGGGGAGAAGGACTAAAAACAGCTAAAAGTTAGAATATTCAGTTTATCCTTATTTTTTTTTAAATCTTATGTTAGAAAAATGCTGCTGAGGGGAATAGGGTGGCACTCTTTACCCAGAATCGGTACCGACTATCAACAGCTAATCTCTTGTCTTTTGAAGAAAGAATCCTTCATAACATGGGGTTTTAAAATTAGTGATAAAACAAAAAGCTATTTTCTAAAGACAAGCCAACATGAAAAATAAAGGCTTTTCAAACCTACAGAATTTCCTTTAATATATGTAATCAGAGATGGTTTTGATTATTTTGCTGTTATTTATAGCCAATGATTTCTTATTTACAAGAAATGCTAGCCCTGTAATAATAATAATATGGTCATTTATAGATGGGTTAAAGAAAAAAACACAGGCATAGGGCAAACCAGGAAGAAATGTTTTAAATAAAAATTTAAGCCATTTTCACCACAATTGGTTCACATTCTAGAATTAGGAAGAATAAGGAAAGAAAAATGAATCTTTTTAGAAATAACAGTGCCTTACAATCCAGTCTTCAAATAGAGATTCAGAAGAAATGTGTAAAAAGCAAAATTGGTTCAAATCTTGATTATAATTTTGGATCAGTTTAAGACAATATGGCTCAGCAGAGCAGTTTATATCTGTTCACAGAAGAAACCCTGACTCATAATTTACTTTATTAGACACACATTTCACTTACCAAAAAAAAAAAAAGGAAGAAACTGAAGGAAGAGAGGAAAGAAGGGAGAGAGGAAGGAGGAAAGGAAGGAAGGAAGGAAAGAAGAAAGGAGGGAGGGATGGGAGAGAAAGATAAATACATGTGTGTGATTATATTTACAGCAGCTATCATCTCCCAAGTAAAGGTTTGGCCCCCCCAAAAAAAAATTAATTAAAAAGTTGTGTAATGTGGATTTTCTTTTAATGCTCAAATTAGGGTCAATACTTATCTTTTTGCGCATTGTTTCTTCAAGACTGATCCATTTATATTTGCATTTTTTTTTAGTTTCTTAACTTTATTTTCTGCTTGATCAAGTGTTAAAAAAAAAGCAACCATTTATCCAGTAATACCACAGTGCAATTGAAAAGTCAAGTTTTCATTATTTGCAGACATGTTAATTAAATTCTAATTTTAGCCAACAGTTAAGATGAAAAAAGAAAAATGCTTCAGACTGTTCTTAAACTGTTCAGTAACATGCAGTTTGCACAGCAAAGAAAAGGTCAATGAAGAAACAGCTCCACTGACCTCCGGATGAGTACTATAGATGTCACACATAAAACATTTATCACACGCAAACTTTTTTTCATATGCATTTGTATTTAAAAAAAAAAAAAAGGAAGAAACTGAAGGAAGCAACCTCTCTGCATATGCTTGAGAAAGGAATCAAAAAGCTTTAAATGCTTAAGCACTGAAAATGATGCTTGAAGAGAGTATACAGAGTTTCATTAACTGACTTTAGAAACAGAAAAGAAAATTTTGTTTCCAGAACCAATCCCATGTTCTGGTTGTTTAGTATTATTATTAACATTATTATTTAGTATCATTACTATATTGATACATTTTGCTTTAATGGACAAAATTGGCTTTCCCACTTACACGGCTGCTCTAATTTTAAGGTAATCAAAAATCGAGTACATCTGATAAAACATAAATTGCTAACATTAGACTTCTGAGTCTGAATGAAGTATATTAAGTGAAGTCTTTAAGGTTAATAAGAAATATGTAGTACAAATTCAATTTTATTGAGTCTGGCACTTACTGAAAGAAGACTAGCACCATTTAATATTCAGAAAGAATAATCCTTAATTTATATTTTTCTGGTATACTAGTCACCTATAATAAATACCTTGGGAGCAAAATGTTCTCAATAAAATTCAAGCAGCAATAATTTCACACCCCCAAAATATATAAATTTGTTGAAGCAATCTGTATGTGGGAGTTATACTTGGCATGTGTAAAACAGGGCTAGGCCAGCCCCAAAGTTTAATTTTAATATATACAACATAAAACAACTGATCTATTTGGGCCAAGAACTGTCAGTAAGTGTGTTTTTCACACACTGTCGGGGTCCTTCCTCCCCAGCCGACCTCACTCTCACATTATGTTGAGTGAGATGTTCTAGGTATGCAAACTGAGCATGTTCTAGGTAAGCAAATGATTCTCAAAGCTACATTAAATACTTTTTGGAACAGGGGGTAGTATAAACAAACCTTCATATAAAGTCAATTGTATTGACACTATAACAATGAAATATTTTTGTTTTGTAATCTCCATGTGGGAAAACACACACAGATACTATTTGAACAAAATGTACACACATATGCGACACTGGCTCAGACACCTGCGTTTGCTTTTTAATACACAACTTTACAACATTTCAAATTATCTACATCTGTCTTGGAAAAAAAAAAAGACCCATTTACCAATAAGAAAAATTGCAAAGTCTTTGATTGCACTTCTAATGCTCTTAGAATATAAGATTCGTGTTCTCCCCTCTTCTAATACGTTAGCAAAGTTAACCAGAAGTGCGTCTGCAATAACTTTACCCAGCTGTGTCTCTCCCATTGCTAGCAAACTCTTAGATACACTTGGTTAATATTTTCATCCAATTTTCTCTGTCTATTGTTTTTATTAACAAGTAATATGATATTTGCTGCTGTTCTGTAATATTTGCAAAAATCTCTCTACAGACACGTGCAGCCAGCCCAGACCCTCAGGCCTATACATCAGGATGGTAGGCTGGCTAAGTCCTCTGGGGACAGCCGTGCCAGAAAGAGCATTGGACACAGCCACCCGTCTGCATGAGATGGGAAAAAAGCCAAACAGGAGGTCTGCAATACTGATCAACCAGTCTGTCACTCACAGCTCAGTTCCACCACAAGGAAAAGATGTAGTAAGCATTTAATGACCATGAGAGGTGTAAATGCAAGTTTTCATTCACAGTTCAGAACCTGTTTAACTTAACTGTTTAGTTTGTTATGAAAATCACTTGGAGCATAACAGTCCATCTGTGGTTCAAGGGGTTACGAAGCTTGCTATAGATAACTGCTATCAAAAAATCCAGTCTGAATTCTAAAAACCGTATGAATGAACCAAGTTTCCTAATCTTGAAGGCGTCAGGGCGTTTGTTCTTCTGAGTACTAGACTGCCTAATTGCTTGCTTAGGGGAGGGCGAATCCTGGGGGAGAGGCATATATGAGCAATATCTACTCTGCCAAGCCAGTGCTCTCCCCTGAGCTGGAGCATTGCCAGCAACACAGAAAAGTCTGGTCTTCCCTCCAGTGGAAGCAACTGTGGATATTTGATCCTAGGGGTGAATGAAAAAACCTAAAGCTCATATTTCATAGGAACCTTTTGGTAGTCTGAATGGAAAAGATCACTGAAAACTGGTTATTTGTTCCTCCGACCCAAAGCCATTTAGGAATAAGACTCAGAAGGGGGGGGAGCTTGGGACAAAAATTATTACTACTCCTATGTGTCTTTGAGAAAAAACAAACATTTGCATTATTAAATGGGACTGTTCACACCTGCTAAGTAGGCAGCCCATGCTATTTAAAGGAAGAGCTCAAAACTAAACCATCCCTTTCTGATTATAAGTGACTGCAAAGCAATAAAAATTATTCCCATGTTCTTTCTCTTACTGTTAGAACTAATTGTTTGAGTAAATACGCTTATCTGTGCTATATCAATTAAAATGAATTCATTTCAAATGCACATGCCACCTTTGTGCTTATATTTATAGATACAAGTTCAATTTAGATTTTCTGACTTTTATGATACTCATATAGGACAATATTTTATTTTCCTTTCCTTTTAAGCACTTAATGTTTCAAATAAAAAATAAGCATTCTAGTTTGTGTATTTTTAGCACAGAAATTTTTACCATATTCAGAACCATTTTTACAATTTACTAACTTGACATTTTGAGTTTTTTAACTAATAACTTATGAGAAATAACATCTTAAGAAAAGATGTGATTACTTTGATGCAACTAGTTACAAAGTATTCCTAACAAGTCATCAACATGCACAGTTCCTGGACATATGGGACCTTTACAAATTACTTGCAAATACACACAAAATACAAAGCTATGTAATAATAATAACTAATTTCAAATCCTTACAAATTAAAAGTTAAGCCTGATCTCTGTAAAATACATACTGATTCCTTTTTTAAAGTATGTAGGCCTGAACCTTTTAAAATTATATCCTTCTATAATTGATTTCTAATAAATAATATTGAATAACAAACTAGAACTGTCTCTCCTAATTTTTCACCAGAAATATATACAAAAGGAAATGCTGTTTCTTATTTGATACAGCAACACAATAATTTTGCCCAGTATTCAGTACCATTACTACACCACACAGCAGAGAACACACAACCTAAGAAAAGTTTTATTTAACGGGGTAAGACAGGAGCTCAAGATTTATTTACATGAGGAAAGATCATCTATTTTAACAGATGTTTATTTAATCCCCCCCAGTACAATTATTTGGGCTACATTTGATATATTTACTCATCAGTGAATTCTCACACTGAAACAGGTATTAACAGTATATAAAATCAATTGGTATATTTTCTTCTGACAAATATATGCCCAGAGACTTCATTTTATATATGTCTGTAGAACAAAAAGGAACTTGAAAGTTTTAAAAAATATTTTTCTGTCGAAGCAAATACCTACTTTTTTTAAAATAACGTGAGCCTGTGGAAACATGGTATTATGTATTTGACATTTTCCATCTAAAAATACATTATGAAATATGCTGGTATTAATAAACCATGTGCTTTCAGAACCCTGAAGTGCTTTGCTATAATTTTGTGGAAAACAGAGTAAGATGGCATATTTTCCCCCATGTTATTAACATACAGCAAACAAATTTTATGTCATCACTTTGCCAGCTTGTCTAGATTGGAAAGTATGCAAAAAATAAAAAATAATAATAAAAAACTTTTAGGAGTTTATAAATATTCGTAGGCACATTCTGATTTATGAGTTAATTCTTAACTGAACATGCATAACTTAGAAAAATTGAGTCAAAAATACATTACAAAAAGAAAAAGAAACCATATGTACAGTATTTCCTTTGCCCTCACCCCACCCCCATCAGAGTCAGAAAAATCACCCTTCCTCTGCAGCAGGGTCCTATCATCCCTTTCATCCACTTTAGTTATCTGAAGGCAAATGAAAACACAATGATCCTTTCCGTCTTCTAATTTAGCTTACAACACACACGTTGCAACACAAACATAAACTACTGACACAGAAGGCACCAGACAGAAAGAGCAAGACTCACTGACCCATTTGGAAGACAAAGACGACAGAACAGGAAAGCTCTAAAAATCAGCTTGGGAGGCCTCTGAGAGAGATTCTTCTGGCATTTCATCACAGCAGCCCCAGAGCAGCTCACCTCCTTGGATACAGGGAGGAGGAACTAAATAGAGCTGTTTATTAAAGCTGTTGTGCTGGATTGCATTAGGAAGCGGAGCAGACCACCTGGACCTTTCAGATTGTGGCAGTGTTTAATTTGCAGCCTGCCCCTCTGCAGCCGCCAGGACCACTACTCCATTCACCGGGCTCAGTCACACATTATCTGGGTTAGAAGTCAAGGCACATGTATTTATATATTTATATTCCCCATATGGAGAAAGAGAGGCAGAAGGATACAGTCAACACCCGAACACTAGAACAGCATTAGGAAAAATGTTAACTACTACCTGGGAAACGAAACACTGAGATGCTCTTCTCACACTTTATTTCTTTCAGAGATCGCAATCTAAAGGGAAAATAAATTCCTAAAACAGATTTTTTAAAAAACATTCAGACCAAATTGTAAATTAGATTTGTTCTTCGATGGTTTTGTGGTTGTTTTAGTTTCTGTTTAAAACCATCGTATTGAAGTTTTAAGCTGAGGTTTGCCTGCCGGATTTAATGGGTGCCTTCTGCCTTTCGCACTTTCAGCACTGCCCTGGCAGGTAGCTGAAGATACAGATAGAAAGATGGTACTGTAAATATGAATTATGTGAATCATATGGTGAGACCCTTGTGGAAAAAAGGGGAGTTGAGAAATGGCTGACTCCATACCTGACCAATTACAGCTTGCATGGTCCCCGTGTCCTGCTGCGCTGAGAGATCGCAATCCATCATATGTTGTCTTTGAAAAGGAGAATGGGGGTTTCTGGCATGCATCTGTCAATCAACTTCTGCACTCACAACCATCACCAAAAGCAAGGGGGAAAAAAGTCAAGCTGCTCCACCAAATAGGATGAAACCGTCATGTGACCTCCGGCAGACACGCACACACACATTCACTACCTCCACAGAGCGTAAGAATTTTCTGTAGATATGAAATGACATTGACAAATATCCAATACCTAGTAAATAAAGTGAGACAAACAGCTATTCACCAAAGACAAAACATTGGCTGTAATCTTCCACTGAAGGTTTAACAAAACTGTGAGGATTGTTTTAATGCTCTAGAAGCCTATGTTTATGGCAAAACAAAACCAAAATGAACTATTTGATGTGATGATTGAGACTTTGATTTTTTGCACCCCCATGTACATTTTAAAAATTATAATCCATTACCCTACTACTCTTAAGCTGTCCCTCAGGATTTTATTTCAAAATCTTTAAATGACCTTCTGACAAGATGCAGTAATCTCTGCAGTTTTACAGAAAGTCGCGTTTACGGAAAAGCTTCAAATGTTAACCATCACCTAACACACATACCCTGATATTTGTTGATTGGCAATGAATAAATACAATCATTGTGTAAACTGTGATGATCACTCAAATATAAAATATTCAAAGTGTGTAAATAGTAGTCACTAAACTTTTCATCTTATAAAAGGTTAGGGAATGATTTACCAGCAGCTCATCGAAATTGATGTAAGGTGATGACAAATATTTTACCTCTTTTTGATTTAAGCTCTTTGATTCTACACACTCCAGATGTTTTATGGGTCAGTTCTTATAAGGGGGGACATGAATATAAACCTAGGAGCTTTTTAGCCTTTGCAAAATTAAGATCAAAACTTGACTTTCAAGCCAACCTTATAAATAGTGCAAGAATTGTTCTCTGAAAACCAAAAACCACACACAGTATTCATTAATTTAGTGGCTGTGTGGAGTTATTAACGTTTGCTTTCGTCCACTTTTTAAACTGAAGTCAGTTAGTGTACTCTTCCTAACTTTCCAAAAAAATTTTACAAGAAAACTTTGTGTTATTAAAATGGAGATTTTTTTTTTCAAGGCTCACACCCGGTGTTAAGCTTGAGAGGTAGGGGGGTTATAAGAAACATTTAATACAAATATATACCATTATGTATATTATGGTATCGTGTAACAACGTCATAGTTTGAAAATTAAAAGGAACTTCAGTAAGAAGCAAGTACAATTTTCAACATTTTTAAAGCAAGCTTTAAGAGGAAAGAACGAAGGATTTATCATTAAGAATGGTCCCATGATGTCAGCAGACACACGCTCTTAAATCAGCATCCCCAACAAAAAGAAACTGCACAAACTGGGTAGCCTCCTGGAATGTCCTGCTAAGCAGCATTAAAATGCACGGTCCGCGCCCAAGCCGGATCCGTCCCTGCCTCTGGAGACGCGGACGCACCCCGAAGGTCCTCGCAGTCACCCCAGACCAGGACCTCGCGCGTCCATCACCTCCTCCGGCGAGGGAGGAGGAGGCAGGGGCAGCCGAACCAAGAACGCCGGGGCTCGGGTCGCGGTGGAAACCGGCGAGGACTGAGCCAAACTTGCGGGAAACCTGCGGGCTCGCAGAGGGCAGGTGGGGCGGGACTGCTCTCGCGTAGTCTTCCTGGGACCCTGCACCGGCTGACACCAGACAGACACGCAGAGTGATGCGACCACTGGCAAGTGGCGGAGGAGGGGCGAGCTGGACTTTCTCGGCCTCGGCTGAGCTGAGCAGCTATCCCCGCGCTTCTGATTCCTGGCGGCCCGCGGCCAAGCCCGGAGCGCGCCCCGGCGGCGCCGCCCTCCCGGGAGCCCGCGAGCCCCGCTGCCGCCGCCTGCCCGGCTGGGGCGGCCCGGAGAGTGCAGCTCGCCGCCCGGCCCCCTCTGCGGCACAGCGTGGGTTTTCCACACGCCGCCACCCTCCTGGAGGCTCACCTCCCCCCTGGGAGCTAAGCTTCCTAGGCGCCTCCCAGTGTGGCTGGGGGAAAGGGGCGCCTAGGAAGACGCCCTCTGGAAGCTCTGTCCCCCAACTTACGCCGCTTCAGATTGGCATGGGGACAACAGTGTTGGCTTGCACTCTGGGCGCTTACATAACCATCTGGCCTATTTTAATTACAATTTTACTAGCCAGTATGATGGGGGCCTCAGCCAGGCAGTGTGTTAGACACTTCACCTGCAGTAGTTCATTAAATCCTCAAAACAACCCAGTGAGGTAGGAACGATTATTCCCATTTTACAGATGCGGTTCCAAAAGAAAGATAACTGCTCAAAATTAACAAGAACATGATTTGAACCTACTCTGAAGCCAAAGATTTATGCAGAGTCAGATAATGTACAGTAGTAGCTACCATTTCTGAAGCACCTGCTCCTTTCACAAATATTTACAGAGCCTGTACAAGGTGCCAACTACTGTATTAAGTGCTAGAGACACAGCAAAACAGCGCAGCTTGCTTTAAAAACATAACAAAAATAAAAACCAAATGCTGAAAAGATTTATCTGGGGGAATTGTTCAGTCCTAGCTAGTGGAAGATGCTTGCATTTTTTTAGGCATCATAATGTGCAGGCTGGGGTCAGGGTGTGGCTTTGGGAAAGTGATGACTTCTCTGAGTCATGAGTTTCACATCTTACACAGGAGACAATAATCCTTCAAGGGTACATTGGAAGGATTTGGGGAGACAATGTTTTGTGAAAGCTTTCTGAGTTCTATCCTGTATATGCCCGGCAGGTAGAAAGACAAATTCTGCTGCAGAATTGAGAAGGGCTCATGCAGATGGTGGAAGGATTTGGGTTGTGATATAAACAGAAGACAGCTTCTGTTCAGGGCAAGGGGAACAGCAGGAGCAAAACCATCTGTTCCTCCTGCAGTGTGGGCGACACATGCTTTTAAGGTTTGAGCGATGAAAAACAAACGGGAGAGAACAGGGGACATGTCAACCAGTGTTCACTCCCACTCCCACGATAGCATTCAGGAAAGGAGATTCCTTAGAGGAAATATCCACCATTACCATCACCTCTTCTGCTTTCTCACCTTTCCAACAAAGGTCCACAAAATCATGCACTTTCTAAGTCCCCCTCCTTGATTACGAAGCAGCTGGACATGCCCTTCTCCCAACCCAGACTGTTTTGTATCAAGATACCAGTGACAGCAGCAGGTCACCATGAATCAGACCAGGAGAGGCCCCACCATTTCCCCAAACCCTAATCTCCAGTTTCTCAGGGTAGAAATACCCTTGATTTCTTCACATTAAAGCACAAAGGACATAGGTAAATGCAGCACTGGAAACCAAGATCAAGTGGAGCTCAGTGCACACTTTGCAATGTTTAGGGTTAAGAAGATGCAACATAGCTAGAGGCTTCTTTGCTCCAAGGACCCGAGGCAGAAAAAAGCGCACAGATGTTTCAAACAGTCGCTAAGAAGAATCCATTCTTCCTACACATTTTCTGTAATGCTGTCTTAACGTGCAAGTGTACTGGTACTTCAACTCTGTATAATCTGCCTTTCTGGTGAGATCCGTTCTTTGTCTCTGATGTAGTTTGTTCCTTTCTTTGTGTACAATTTTACTCTATTTTTCCATGTCTCTGCTACGCCTTGATTTTTCATACTTACCTTTCCTGGCCTCTATAAGATTAATCTTGCCCTTCCTCCAACTGGTTGTTTGGTTTTTCTTTCCAGATCTCCCCGCCCCCAACCCAGTGCATTTGACTTCAGCTTTCTTCCTAGATTACTCATGATGGCAGGGCACTCTGTACAAAACGGCTCAGTGTGTTTCTCTCTGTCACCATATGACCTTTGAGGCTGATGTAGGAACCAGATGACTGGTGGACAGGAGACAACGTAATGGGAGGAGGTACACCCATCAAGACGGTGCTGACTCTCCTTTCTACAATCTGGAGTTGACTTCAGTTTGCTTCTGTCTTCTTTTTCAAGGTCAGTTTTTCCCAAAATTTCATCTGGCACCATCAGCCACTGGAATGATCTATTGCTTTCTCTATTTCTGCCCTCCTAACACTGCATTTTTGCCTATACTTTCAAGTTTCCTAGAGCACGTCTCCAGAATGGTCAACTATCATCAGTTTCCTTAGCCATTCTCAGATGGCTTTTACTTCCATGAGACATTGACTAGCAAAACTAATCTGTACCTTGAGATCTTTTGTTTTGGTTATTTTCATATTTCTAGGGAAGTTAAAGACAGGAAATAAACCAAAAGCAGAATAGTGATGTTTTAAAAGAGAAAGGGGAGAGGAGGGAATCCCTGGCACATCAAGACCCAGGCACTACCAAATTGCGAGTGGCTTTATGATGCTGAGCCAAGGCACCACTGGTCATGATGACCTATGATTTATAGTTTTTCTACAACATAATTTGAAAGCACTGATTTTCCCCTGAGAAAGAGTGACAAGATATTGCGTTTAAAATGAACTGAGAACTTCAAGAGCCTATTGACTCTGGGTGAGAATTAGTTGTGAATATACTAATGCCTTATCAGACCTCTGACTTTGTCATCGTTTCTACCAAATGACTGTACCCAGAATAAGGCAGAAAAAAATAACACAGGGAGCCAGTTTCCCCTTGATTTCCATTTACTCTGTTCATGAAATCCTTTGGTTGTGGTTATGCATTTTGATGAAACAAATTCATCAAGAGAACCTCAAAAACGACAGCTCTTACTTTGGAAAACCTGCTGCTATCCTGGCTTCTCAGTAAACCTCATCATCATTATTAAAAACAATGACAACAATAGTAATAATAATAGAAAACATAGCAGTGGTTCCCAGGATACAGTTTAAGGACTTTTGAGGGTTCCTAAGGCCCTTTCAGAGGATCTGTAAGAACAAAATCTTTTCAAAATAATACTAAAATGAGATTTTTCAGTTTTCATTCTCATTTTCTGAAGAACATACTGTAGCGCTTTCCCGGAGCTGCAGGACGTGTGACTTCATAGAAGAGTGAATGCAGAAGCAGAGTCCTCCTAAGGCAAAACTTCCAAGATTTACAAAAATGGTAAATGCCACTCTTCTCACTCATTATGTTGTTTGGGGAAAATATAGTTATTTGTCATAAAATGTCATTTATGTTATTATTTTAACTGAATTAGTGTTGATAAATAAATAATTTTACCTATCTTCATTTTAATTTCTAATCCAGTAAATCCTGGTAAATAAAACCCACAAAACCGAAAGCAATTTTACAGCAGTGCCAAGAAGTCCTAAGACCAAGCAGTCCAGGGGCTGTGGACGGCACAGAGTGTTTACTATGTGCCATGCAGTATTCTAAGCACTTCACTTGTAGAGGCAGGTTTAAACTTCACAGTGGCCCTGAGAGATAGATATTTTTCATCTGGGTTTTACATTATGGGGACACTGAGGACAGTATTATAATGTTAATATATTATTATAATTATAAAAGGAAAGTTTGTTAGGAGTGAATGTCCCAAACAATATTTTAATATCTGAGTTAAACCGAGAGATGCAATACCTCCTGGATAGAAATGTAAAAAATAAATCATTTTTAAAAAGTTTTTAGGCCCTTTGCCTTCCTCCCACATTGACCCCTTCCACAAGAAAGCACTGACCAGACACTGAATGCCAGCACCGTGAACTTGGACTTCTCAGACTCCAGAACTATTAGAAATAAATTTCAGTTGTTTATAAATTAAAACGTTTTTAAAGGTTTTTGAAGAATATCCACCTGTGATCAGCATCAAACCTACATCCAGGTAATTTAAATGTCCCTAGGGACTGTCACATCCCTCTAAGTCAGTGGTTCTCAACCTTCCTGATGCTGTGACCCTTTAATACAGTTCCTGAGGGTCACGACCTACAGGTTGAGAACCGCTGCTCTAAGTGGAGTCAAAGGGTCAAGGGCTGTCTGCTTCTGCTCCCATCTCTACCACTGCCTCCCTTATAGCAGTGCGCCTGAGTGAAGACGTTGGACTTTTCATGCTCTTTCCAGTTACAGCACTTTGTTACTGCCAAGTCCTTCCATCAGTTAGCAAACCTACACAGATTATAAAAGATCGAAATTCATAATTTGTAAACATTCATTAGACTGTAAAGTTATGGGAAGGCACTGGGCCTTCCCCCCACCCCCAAATGACAAACATGAAACAGAAAAGAATGTATAAAATTATATAATTATCTAGCCATACTATTCAAACTCATCCTCTTGAGGAGGGACTTTCAGTTCTTCAGGAAAATACCTGATACACTGCTTAGCTGGGAAGATCCCAAAGCAAGGAAGAAGACAAAATAACAAAGAGACAGCTAAATAAAATACAATTGTAGGTAGGGAGAATAGAGAAGGAGAAGGGAAAGAAAAAAGCAAGAAAGACCAGGCCCCTAGAGCCTGAGAGTCTGGTTATGGATGAGCAATTCCTCATCAGATCCTATGACGCTAAAGAGACTTACAAATGGGAATTGCTAATAGGCAGTGTTTTTAAAATATGTTGTTATTATTGGTATCTTCTTTTCCCTGCATTGTACATATGCTTTGATTTCTAAACTTACAGTGAAATCTGCTACACACATAAATTCTTGTGAGAGGGATTTTTTTTTTTTCAGGAAAAGAGGGGCTGAATTCCACATCTGAGTCAGTAACAGCAAGCAGAGAGAAAAGCTATGGAAAGTGAGATATAAGGGACTTGAAGAGAAATTTATCTGAAGAAGATCGGCGCACGGCCTACAGATATATGAAAAAATGCTCACCATCCTTAATCATCAGAGAAATGCAGATCAAAACTACTTTGAGATATCATCTAACCCCAGTGAGATTAGC